>BHEV01028861.1:0-11479 GCA_004319985.1 Emydocephalus ijimae | reverse complement strand
CACACAGGTCCAAACTCTTATGCAAATCTCACACCTGCAACCCATGAAGAGGATCATGGCCCTCTCCTCCCGAGTAGACCATGTTTCCCCCCCCCAATCATCTCCTCCCTGCGTGCCCTAGGATGGATAAGGGATAGGCCTGGGTCTTCCTCTGACTGCTCAGCCAGCCTCTGCCCTTCCCCAGCCTCCTCCACCACCTCTGGAGCCACACCTCCACTGCCCGTCAGCTGTTCCTCCTCTTCCTCAGAGTCAGTCTCCACCAGGGGCATGACAGGTTCTCTGGAATTGGTCAGAACCTGCTGAAGACCACCTCTGGACCACACCTAGAATACTTGTTGAGGTAATTCCCCGTTAGGATAATGAGCGCATACAGGGAGACGTATTTGAGAGAAGTGTTTTAATAATACACACACAGCACACAGATACACTGTACAGTAAATATAGGTTTTTACTTCCAGAAAGGTTTAAGCAAAGTCCAAAATAAGCAATCCAAAGTCATTCACAAGTAAATCAGTCAGTTTTCAATCCAGGGATAATCCAAATATCAAAATCCAGTGTCAAAAAACAGTTCAGTAACAGACTTACATTAAATCCAGTAATATCAGTCAATTAGAAGAAATGGAGCAAGGGCAATACTTTCCAACAGAAGGAAACAGAGATACACTCACACTCTGTTCTGAGACTAAGGCCAAGACAAACCAGGTTTCTGGTTCTATCTTATGGCCGTTTGAGAAACCACACCCAATTGCAGTTTTTGCAACCTCTTGACATAGTACTAAAATGTTTATCCTCGTTTATATATTTCTAACCCAAATACCTGTTAGGTGACTTATATTCCTAACAATACTGCATTCAGTTTTGGTTACCACACTATAAAAAAGAGTTTGAGACTCTAGAAAGAGTGCAGAGAAGAGCAACAATGAGGATTAGGGAACTGGAGGCTGAAATATACGATGAACGGTTGCAGGAACTGGGCCTGGCTGGTCTAGGGAAGAGAAGGACCCAGGGAGACAGGAGAGCAGCCCTCCAATATTTGAGGGGCTGCCCCAGAGAGGAAGAGGGGGTCAAGCTGTTTTCCAAGGCACCTGAAGGCCAGACAAGAAATAATGGATCGAAACTGATCAAGGAGAGATTCAACCTGGAAATGAGGAATTTTCTGACAGAACAATTTACCGATGGAATAGAAGTTGCCTTCAGAAGTTGTGAGAGCTTCATCATTGGAGGCTTTCAAGAAAAGACTGGACTGCCATCTGTTAGAAATGGTGTAGGAACTCCTGCTTGGGGAGAAGGGAGTTGGACTAGATGACCTACAAGGTCCCTTCCAACTGTAATCTGTAAAAAGAAGGATCACACGGGTTCTTCCCTTCCAAGAACAGAGGATGGCTTCAAGAGGTAGGAAGGCACCCAAATGAAGGTCAGAAAGAACTTCTAAATAAGATGGCTGAAGATCCAGTGGTGCAGAGCAGAAATGGGGCTTCTCCCCAAGGAGTTCTGAGGTTGGCCAGTCTTCTCCACTGGGATGCTTTCACACTAGTTTGGACAGAGGCGGGGTGAGACTAGTGGCCTCGAGGGCTCCTCCCAAGTCTACAGTCAGCCAAGGATGGAAACGAGCCTCGCAGCAGTTCAGAAAGAGAAGACTGGGAGATTCCTTGGCTTTGAGGCTCTGCCCAGCTTCACCCCCAGTACCAGGACCTGGAGACGTCCAGCTCCTCCTTTTGCAACAGGGACTTGGCACTCCTTACAGCAAACATGTTCTCCATGTCCACCAGAAACATGCTGTAGAGGTTGAAGACCAACATGGCAACCAGGGGGAGGAAGGTCAGGCCAAATCCGAAGCCTCGGAACGAGCGGCCCATGGCGTACGCTAGCCAGTAAAGAAGCCTGGAAGAAGGACAAGAAAGAAAAATGGTGAAAAGGAGTCACAATGGCAGCCATGATGGTGGGATCCAAGCGTCACATCCATCACAATCCCAAGCAAACGCTTGCTTGCATTTCGCAGGAACAATTCCAGTTAACAGAGAACAGAATAAGAGAGTTGGGACCTTGGACCGAGTCCAACCCTCTGTTCAAGCAGGAGACTCTATACCATTTTGGAGAGATGCCTGTCTACTCTCTTCTTAAAAGCCTCCAGGGATGGAGCATGCACAGTGTCTTATATTTATGTTTGTTAATTGGGTTATGGGTTTTTTTGTTAATTCATTTTTATTTTATTTATTTAGTTTAGTTTGCCAAGCATGTATGAGAAAACAAGTGTAAGTGTGAGCATAACATATAAACATGTAAGTGTAACATGTATATACATAATAAAATGACTATGAATAAATGGGAACCGTATGACAGGGAGGGTAGGCCCCTTACAGACCTCTTAGGAATGGAGTGAGGTCCATGGTGGACAGTTTAAGGTTAAAGTTTGGGGGATTTGAGGATGTAACAACACAGTCAGGGAATGAGTTCCAGGCACTGACCACTCTGTGGCTGAAGTTGTATTTTCTGCAATCGAGTTTGGAGCGGTTTACTTTGAGTTTGTATCTATTGTTGGCCAGTGTGGTATTGTGGTTGAGACTGAAGTAGTCATTGACAGGTAGGACATTGTAGTTGACAATTTTGTGTACTAAGCTTAGATCAGACCGTAGGCGGCATAGTTCTAAGTTGTCCAGGTCTAAAATTTCAAGCCTGGTGGCATATGGGATTCTCTTGTGAGTGGAGAAGTGGAGGACTCCTGGGGGTAGACTGTGAGGGACCTCACCCTGTGAGATAGTAGGCTGGGCTGGATTCTCCCAGCACACTAGGTGTTTGTCAATTTGGGGTTTCTGTCTTGGGGAAAATTTTTAACACATGAAAATTGTTAATTGATAAGATGCCTATGATCTACTGTGTCTCTTCTCTAACTCTAACTCCTCCCTCATATCTGCACCCCAGTTGCATAACACGGACTCCGATGTAAAATCCCATGGGAAGTAAAGCACAGCTGGCTGGGAAATTCTAGGAGTTGAAGTCACCCTCTTCAAGTTGCCAAAGTTGAGTAACACTGATCCAGTCACTACATGCATCTGATGAGTGGCGTTGCAGCTTACAAAAGAATTCACCCAGTGAATAAAATCTCAATTAGAAAAAAATGCCACCAGACTCCCATTGGACTCTTTTTCCCACCAGAATCGGCTGCCATTCTCCTTTCAGTGCCCCAAAATATATTAAAAAGACTTTTATATATTAAAAGGCATGTAAGCCAAATGTACCATCAACAGGATGGAGATTTCCCATCAATCCATTTTTCCATCTTCAAATTAAAAAACCAGACTCGTCTGGCCAATACATTTCAAAACATTTTTGTCTCTCAAAATTGGCCTCTTGAAGAGGGGTGGACTTCAACTCCCAGAATTCCCCAGCCAGCATGCTTTAAACCAAAGGTCTTCAAACTTGACAGCTTTAAGACTTGTGGACTTCCACTCCCAGAATTCCTAACATGACTGGAGGAGGAATTATGGGAGTTGAAGTCCACAGGTCTTAAAGCTGTCAAGGTTGAAGACTCCTGCTTTAAACATATGGAATTTAAGTCTATAAACAGCTCAGGCTGGTTGGGGAATTCTGGGAATTGAAGTCCACTCCTCTTCAAGAGACCATGGTTGAAAAACAAGGTTAAATGTTGGATGAATAACAAGAGGTCTTCTAGTCTAGGGGTCACCAACCTTTTGGAGCTCAGGGACCACCAAACTCATCATTTTAAATCCCATGGACCAGAGACCCTGGGAAAAAGCCCTAAAAATTCTGCAGGAAAATTCCCCACCTCATTTTCCTACCAATCATTCTTTATTTGGGATTGCAGGATACCATCTCCAGCTCCGTTCTGAGTGAGAGAGAGAGAGAGAGAGAGAGAGACTTTTGGCTTCATGCAAGGAAAGCAGAAGAAGCAGCAGAAGTCTTTCTTTCTCTCCCCCAAACTCCACCAGAAATGAGTCTTTGCTGGCGCAGCCTCTTGGAGCAGGATGCCTTGCAAGGTCTCATTTCTGATGGAGTTTGGGGGAGAGAAAGAAAGACTTTTGCTGCTTTTCTTGCATGCAGCCAAAGGTACAAGAAGAAAGAAGCAGAGAGAAGCAGCCCAGTGGCCAGGCCAGGCGCGTGGAGTGAGTGGGACAAGTCCCCCACCCTTTCCCCCCCCAATCACTACCTCGTGTTGTTTGTAATGCAAGTGACGCAAGCCTTGAGTTCCTGCGGGCCGTGTGGGCGGCACAGCCTTGTGTTCCCACACAGCCTGGATTAATTGCTTTAGGGGTGACATTTCTCTACAGACTCTCAAAATTTTCTTGCGGTCCACCAGTGGTTGGCGACTACTGTTCTAGTCCAACCCTGTGATGACCGGGACAAATCATGAAGGTAACACAGCTAGCTGAGAGTTCAATCTCCCCTTGAATGTTCCAAATTTCCCCCCAATGCTCCCCGTTTTTTGGCAAGCCCCAGAGCAAAGTGCGCACACAAACACACGGCAGCCTCTGGTTGCACCCAGTCCAGCAAAACAAAGGAATAGGGAAAGGAGTCCACAAACCAAGGAACAAATAATGTGTCCACGAAGTCAGGAACAAGGAAATGAGTTCACGAAGTCAGAAAGAAGGCACCGAGTTCACAAGTGAAGCAAGCAGTCCTGCAAACTCCAGATATCTGTACTGGCAGACCCAACTCTACCACTTCAGCCTTTGTTCCCAACAAATGTGCCCCCCCCACAGTGTCTCCTTAAATCTCAGTCCCCAGGTGGGCCTTGTGAAGAGGGGTGGGACACTCTCCTCCCAACTTGTTGGGTCAGCCTGCGCTGTTCCCACTTTCTCTCCAGTCTCCATGCTCTGGGATCAAGAGGGGGCGGTCCTTACTCATCGCCTGAGTTCCGTCACTCCTCCTGTCTATTGCTTGCCTTCTCTTGGTCATCCTGCCCCCATTCCTCCATGCCTACAAGCTACCCTAATCCTGAGGGGCCCTTGGCTGCCTCAGACTACTCCTCCTCCCCAATTCCTACGAAGCCAACGAAGTCGCCCCCTTGATCTCCATCAGCTCCAGCTCCAACTCATCCTCGTCTGCAGTTTCAGGCTCTGACGGGGGCATGACAAGCCTATCGCTCCAACAGGAGACCCTTTACCAGGCAAATGGATCCAACCCAGAGGAAGGGTCTAGAAGGGAGAGAAGAGGGGTCACATAGCTGTTTCTATCTTACCGTGAGATGGCAAAAAGGGCTGTCAGGAGTGGGATCACCTTGAGCCCTTCCTGGGGCAGGTAGGTGGAAAGGACAGCAATGTTGAAGAAGTAAAGAATGAAGAGGTCGACCGACTGCGAGACGAAATGTCGATGGATCTCCACCTCCCTGGTGAGCTCCTCAAAAGGCTGCAGGGAGGAGGCACAAAGGCGAGACACCCCATAAACCATCATCCCTGCAAGGGAAAAGAGACAGGAGGAAGGGGTCAAAGAAAGGCTTGTTCAAGGGGGACTGTTAAGTTTGGAGCATGGGTGCGAAGAATGGAGACGAGCCGGTGAAACGGTGAACTTCAAACTCTTTATTTACATGGTGTGACAGCTCAAACTCAATGGCTGCTACAGCCTTCCTTATATAGGCAACTTATTAGATATTCAACCAATGAAAACCAGGGAGCGCTAGCTCCGTTAACCAATAAGAAAGGCTCGTTAATGGCCAATCAGATTCTCCTGAACGGACCAATCTGATCTCGCCATTTAACGGCCAATCAGAAGTGCAGGGCCAGAACCCTGCACTTGACTTCAAGCTTTTGATAACTTTATTAACACAATTATTCATTCACAACAGGGACCTTAGGGCTAGAAAGGACCTTGGAGATCTGCTAGTCCAACTTTCCGCGCAAGCAGGAGATCCTATAACATTCTGGTCAAATGGCTTTCCAGGCTCTTCTTGAAAACCTCCAGGATGGAGCACCCACAATTTCTAGGCCATTCCACTGGTTATGTCAACTCTGAAACTGTCCTGACCGAGGCCATCTTGGAGGCTTCAGTGTTGCCACAATGGTGCTGAGGGACAGAGAGGGGGGAGTAGAGATAGCTGGAGGTTTTGTAGCCAAAACAAAATAGTTTCCCTGGAGAACGAAGGACATTCCCACAGGTGGCAGAAAAGTGAAATTTCCAAGCAACCAGACAGCACCTTGATTGGAGCATGTAACTGATCGGGAAACGTTTACTTTTAATTAGGGGAAAACTGCAGGGAATCTTTAGAGTTGGTTTTCACTAATTTGTGCCAATATGATAAACTTGTTCTTTGAGGAAATGGCTTGCCTTGGAGTTCTATTTGCTATGGGTGTAACGCTGACATTTTTTTTTTACAACATTTAATAATAGTCTTCAATTTCTTTAAAACAAGCACTTAAGGAAGGTTTTTAAAGTTATTAAGCACATGCAGATAAGACTAATAGAAAATCTGAAACATGTTTCAAAGGGCTCAGGTTTTTGTGGGTTGTGTATTATGTGATAGAGATTTCATTGATCATAAATACATAAGAGCCCCAATATGCCCTTTGGGTATAGACTTTTGTACTTTGTACTACTCCTTGAAAATAATGAACATGACTATGAAATGATAAGTTTATATACTACTTCTGTTACTAAACAACTCTAAGTTATATTGAAGTTTTATGATTTGACATTTTAATTTTTAATGCATAGAATATCTGCAACTAGAAGTCTAAGAATGTGTTTGCATAATGTTTAAGCTTTTAGCAATGCTTGTTTTGTTTGTGACTTATTGTATACTGTGTGTATAATTCAGAGTATCATAGAATGACAGAAAATAGGATTGATTGATTCATTCATTCAGTTTGTATAGCTGCACATCTCAAATCAGTGATTCTCAGTGGCAAACAATCAAAAACAATTAAAACAAATAGTAAAAAAGAAAATTAAATGTTATTGTTAATTGAATAAAACACACTTTAGATTAGGGTAGTCTTTTTTAGCTATTGTATTAAAAATATTTTATTTTTGGTTAAATTGTAAGTGCTAAAAAATGAATTAGGATGAGTCCTAAGATTGTTTTCAGAAATAAGCTCTGCTCGCCTGAGGAAGGCTACATATTTATTAGAGTTTTAGTCCACCTTTATTATTTCATAGGTAACTCAGATTTACAAACAAAAACAATACTCCTTCCTTCTATTTTTTTCCACAACAACCCTGTGGGATGGGTTGGGCTATGAGAGGGTGACTGGCCCAAAATCACCCAGCTGGCTTTTATATCTAAGGTGGGACTTAAACTCAGTCTCCTGATTTCTTTTTAAACAAACTATTAATTATACAACTAAAATGTCAAACAAACGCATACACAACACAGAGAAAAAAAGGAAAAAGGAAAAAAAATGATTAAAAACTAGCAATTCTATTATCAACACTCTATGGTTCCTTGTTTGTTATCAATATTGGTGATATATTTACAAATACCTCTTATTGCGAGTATATAATTACTACCTCTTCTACATTTTACGTTGTTTACTAATATATTTTCTATTTTTGTTCTATCCAGTCATACCAGCCTTCCCAGCTTCTATAATATTCTGATGTTTCTTTTTCCTTAAGTGCTAAGGTTAACTTATCCATCTCTGAACAGGCTGTTATTTTCTGAATGACCATTTCCTCTGTTGGAATGTCTGCTTGTTTCCAACACTGTGCGAAGGTTATTCTGGCTGCAGTAAGAATGTGCATATATGTTTGACTTTTTTTAGAAAATTGTCTATTAAATACCCCCAATAAGAAGAATTCTGGTTTTAATTTAATTTGCTCTGCCGTTATTTCCTCTAACCATTTTTTTTATTCTATGCCAGTATCTTTGGGCTTCAGTGCAGGACCACCACATGTGAAAGAATGTTCCATGTTTCTTTTTACATTTTAATATAACGCTGACATTTTAATTATTCTCACTGATAGGAAATTCCTCCTTAGTTCCAGGTTGCTTCTCTCCTTGATGAGTTTCCATCCATTGCTTCTTGTCCTGCCTTCAGGTGTCTTATGAGCCGAATGCAACAAAATTTCATTTTAATGTATGCCAATTAATCTATATTCAAAGTGATAATAAAGTTATGAATTCTATTCTGTTGAGGTAATTCCCTGTTAGGAGAATGAGCGCATACAGGGAGACATAGTGAGAGAAGTGTTTGAATAATACCCACACACAGCACACAGATATGCTGTACAGTTAATGTAGGTTTTTACTTTCAATAAACGTTCAAGTAAAGTTCAAACAAGCAATCCAAGTCATTCACAGGTAAAGCAGTCAGTATTCATTTCAGGGATAATCCGAATATCAAAGTCCAGTATCAAAAAACAGTTCAGTAACAGACATCAATGATCAGTAGGAACGGCACTACACTCCAACAGAAGCAAACAGAGATTCACTCACTTCACTGAGATTTCTGAGACTGGCTCCATCTTATGGCCATTTGCGGAACCACACCCAATTTCAGTTTTTGCATTTTCTTAAAGATACATTATTAAAATGTCTATCCTGGGTTATATATTTCCAACCCAAATAACTGTTAGATAAATAATATTCCTAACATATTCTATTCTATCCTATCCTATCCTCCTAAATTCTTCATTCCAATATTCTATTCCAATTCCCATTCCATTCCCTATTCTGTTTTATTCCATTCCCATTCTATTCTATAGTCTTCTATTTTTATTTCTATTCTATTCCTTCATTCAAATATCTGTTCTGTTCTGTTCTGTTCTATTCTACTCTACTCTATTCCCATTTCCATCCCTGTTCCTATTCCATTCCATTCCATTCCATTCTATTTTATATTCTATTCTATTCTATTTTGGCTTTATTTTGCCCAGAATCACTGAATTGGGCAGCCATACCAATTTCATCAAAAAATAAATAAAGTTAAAAAAATAAAGTTAAAAGGGAATATCTGGAAAATTCTCCAACTGGCACTTGACTGTAGAATTTATAGCTGGCTTTCCTAATGGGCAAAGATGGCAAGGTGGCCACCAGCATCATGATGCATTCAGTCATGAAATTATTGTGGGGGTGGGATTTTTTTTGCTTTTTGGGGACTGCACGTGCAGATTTCCTGGCCTGTGGAATGCTTCAACGGAGCCTGTCGCCAACCCTGGGACATGAACCGAGGGGATTCTGGGCTGGTCAGGTACGACAGCTTCCCCCTACCTGGCACCTTCTCTATGTTACAGGAACTGGGCCTGGCTACTCTAGTGAAGAGAAGGACCAGGGGAGATGTGATAGTGGTCTTCCAATATTTGAAGGGCTGCCAAGAGAGGAGGAAGGGGTCAAGCTCTTTTCTAAAGCACCTGTAGGCCAGACAAGGAACAATGGATGGAAACTGATCAAGGAGAGATTCAGCCTGGAAATAAGGAGGAATTTCCTGATAGTGAGAACAATCAACCCATGGAACAGAAGTTGCCTTCAGAAGTTGTTGGAGCTTCATCCCTGGAGGCTTTCAAGAGGAGACTGGACTGCCATCTGTCAGAAATGGTGCAGGGTCTCCTGTTTGGGCGGCGGGTTGGACTAGATGACCTACAAGGTCCCTTCCAAATCTGTTAATGTGTACGGCAAGTAGACTCCTCCCCACTCACCTAAAATGATGGGGAAGGTGGCGAACGTCCCACAACGCAGCGTGTACACCAGCCGGGCACTCATGCTCTCCATGACAGGCACGTCGAAAGGCAGGAAGACATAGGCACTGTAGATCAAGCCCGGGAAGATGATCAGGGCGGTAGTCATGGAGGCCACGGCTTTGAGGTTGGCTGAGTTGCAGCACCCCTTCGTCTGGCAACAATGGGTCTGTGACGGCTCCACAGCAGGATCGGGGAGGTCATACGAAGAGTCCGAGCAGCCTCGGCTGAGGAAGGTCTGCTGCTCAAGGTCGCACTTCTCCTCCTGGCACAGTGCCCTGTTCTGTGGTGGCATTCCCAGCTGCCGCGGCTGCTTCTTGTGGCTGCTGGGACGGCGTTCGATGCAGAGGGGGTCAATGGGGATGAAGGCATGGGTTGCCATGCCAAGTATCCCACTGCACCGATCATCCTCCAGAGGTTTCAGGAAAGCTTGATGGTCCATGGCAGAGCCCAACGCGGCTGCCTTCATGCTCCCTTCCGGGCTCGGTCGGGCATCCGTCTCCAAAACCTCGGGCATCTCGCCCGCTGCATCGTGTTGGGCTCGGTCCCAGGGCAAAGTCACCTTGGCATCGTTCGACCTTGGCTCCTGGGTGTGAGGCTGGGCCAACTGGGCAGCAGGGGACGAGTCCTTCCCCAGGGGCACCATCGCCAAATCTTCCGAAGGAGCAACGACCGACATCTTCAACTGTTTTAGCAAAAGGTTGTTCCGTATCTGCTGAGCTTTTTTTCTGCTAAATCTTTGCAGTCACCATTCCTTCTTCTTCCCCAGAACAAGAGGCTCTGGCAAAACAGACCAGGAATATCTCAGATGTGCTGCAGCTGGTTTGTGTGCTGCAAAAGGAATGGAAAAATATAAATACATCGGTTTGGAGACAGCCAAGGGATGCAGAGGGTGGCTCCAAGGCAGGGGAGAGATTCAAAGATCCCAACAACCGGTTCTCTGCCCGGTTGCTGGGTGGGCGTGGCCATGGTGAGCGTGGCCTACTGGAACTTCCAGGAGGGCCATTTTTCACCTTCCCCAGAGTCAGGAGGCTTCCCTCGGGCCTCTGGGAAGGGCGAAAACAGCTTCCCCAGGCTCCGGAGGCCCTCCGGAAGTTGAAACAGGCCCGTTTCTGGACTTCCGAAACTTCCAGGAGGGCCATTTTTCACCCTCTCAGAGCCTCTGCACAGCCCCTGTACTTACCTGCATCCAAAATGGGCTACATTGAGACTCCTGGAAGGAGTAGAGTGGGGTGGGCAGGGCCAGCCAGTCAGTTCAACTACCAGTTTAGCAAACCATGTGTAAATTTAACATCCGGTTCACGTGAATCAGCCTAAACCGGCTGAATCCCACCCCTGCTCCAAGGCCTCCCCACTGAACAAAAATCTGCAAGAAGGAAATCTTTTGTTTTGTTGGGAGGGGAGGGGGCTTATCTAATCAATACAGGAACTATCCTCCCCTACTAAAGCTTATCCATCCCTTTGTCAAACCTAGTGTTAGGGATAACATTGTTTACCCTAACTGGTTTAGGTAAAATAATAAATATGTAATCATAGTGTTATGTCCTTNGAAAGGAATAAAAGCCGCGGGCTTCGTTCCTTTCGCGGGCTTGTTGGAAAACTGTTAATAAAGAGCTTGAATGAAGTCACCGACTCTGAGCGTTCTTTTGCGGACTTGACACTGGCGACGAGGGTGGGATGTCAAGCCCAAACCCAACTCCAAGTCCAGCAAGGGCAAACTTCGGCGTTGAGATGGCGAAAATTGCACCGCCCACCCCGTTCAACCCCACCTCTGAAGACTGGGAATCGTTTTCAGACCGTTTCCGCATGTACTTAGAGTGTACCGGAATGAAGGACACACCCAGCCCGCTCA
>BHEV01028860.1:0-13668 GCA_004319985.1 Emydocephalus ijimae | reverse complement strand
CCTCGTCGCATATCTTGTGAAGACTCGATATATCTCATCTACTCCATCCATCATCTTTTCTTCTGTTATTTCCAAGACTCCGGCCAAAATTTCAATCATTTNCCAATTGTATCATCTCTTTGCTTGTCTTTTTCTTCTATTTTTTGAATTCTCTCATCATGTTTCACCATCATTTGTTGAATATTTTCAAATTTTTCATCAATCTTTCCAATTCTTTGATCAATACTCCCCATTCTTTGTTCAATACTCATTTTAAGTTCTTGTCTTCCTTGCATGACCATCGTTAAGTCCACTTGCGCTTTATCTTGCTTCGCCATTGTTGACAGTCGTCCTCCAGATGACGGGGAGACAGGAGCAGAAGTTGAAATGCCCGAAGGTAAAATTTTCTTACTCATTTCGATGACTCAGGATCTTCCGGGTCTTTTAATCCAATTAGTAAGGTAATGCCTGAGGTTTTTATATTTTAACTGTACTATTTAATCTTTAGTATTCATATATTTAGAATGTTTTATATATGTTATTTCAATATATGTTTTATATATGTTATTTAAATATATGTCACTGATTATTTAATGTATACCATCTTCCTTTGAGGTGGACAACCATATAAATGTCATTAATAAATATACAGTACAAGTACATTCAGATGATAAGGTATAGCTGTACTTTGGTATTCCATGCTATATTGAAGAAAATGGGAAAGGGAATTGTCAAAGTTTATGTATAGTATTTTATAGACATGTAGGCTATGAGGTCTCTGAATATTTTTGCAGAAACCTGAAATTTATCGTAATAATTCAATACATTGTTTCAAGTTCATTATCGCACAGGTAACACTTAACAACTATTTGTCCAGTGGCTGTTCAAAGTTACAACTGTGCTCAGAAAAGTGACTTAACATTGGTACTCACACTTAAACTATCATGGCATCCCTGTGATCATATGATTATAGTTCAGGTGCTTGGCAATTGGCATGTATTTTCAACTATTACAGCATCTCAGACTCATGTGGTCACTCTTCATGATCTTCCCAGCCAGTTTCTGACAAGCTAAGTCAGTGGAGGAAGTTAGATTTGCCATGTGATTCACTTAATTGAATGATTCATTTAACAATCATGGCAAAAATTATTGTAAAATTGGGCACAACTCACTTAACAACCACTTTACCTAACCATGGAAATTTTGGTCCCAATTGTGGTCATTAATTGAGGCCTATCTATATGATAAAACAGATTTTTCATCCTGTTGATTCATTTATATTAATTTATCAATTCCAAAAGGGGTACTTTCCTAAATGTTTCATTTACTGTTGATTATTTGATCAAAACAACTCTTCAGAAAGTAATTAAAATGATACTCTTCAACTTGAAATTCCATGTTTCTTCTAGGTTTAGTGAAGAAATAATATTTATTTTATCTGAAATGGGCTAATTCAAGCATGCTGGTTTGCTCTCACTTTACCGGACAGCAGTTTTTAAAGAGATCACTTGGTGGAGCTAGATTATTCTCTAAGTGAAAGGTCTGGGAGTAAAGCACACTGCCTGAAATCTTTGTGAGAAGGATTTTACTGAAAATTACAAATAAAATATTCAGAAACAAGTTAGTGATAACGACTTTTCCTTGGAATGGTTCAGGAAGGCCAATATAAAGGCAGTGCTGCAGCTTGCCATTAGCCATTGCTCTGGTTCTTCAAAACTGAAAAAAGAAAAAAATTCATATCTACAATTTCATATCTAGAATTAAGCAATCCCACTTCGTATATAATGGATCAGGTATTGGCATGGAGAAGTTCACAGTGTCATATTGATCATATGTTTTGGAGTGGCCCAAATTCTATTTTAGTATTTTGTTTATGATTACTTAGGAAAATGTGCTTGTCAAGTCAGTGTGCTGTAGGCAGTTTCTACTGGTCTTGAATTAGGATGAAGACAGTCACTGACAGACAGTTCCTGAAGACAGTCACTGACAGAGTGAGACACTTGCTTGAATAACAGACTCTTCTGCTAATGCATCATCCACAAAAATGATTTTTTTATTCCTCAATCCATTTTCATAATAAGAGTGTTTTTATTTAAATACCAAATCACCATTTAAACTAGATCTCTAATGTTGAATCAAATAGAACATTAGAAACTGGAAGGTAATATAACAACTCACATCAATTTTGGAGTATACTGCTGAGAAAGGAAGAATTAACTGGAAAATTAGCATTTCACAACTGTGTTTTATTTTAATAAAACTTAAAAATTTATCTTTCATCTTTTTAAAATATTTAGAATATTTGTCAATATTTGTGTTTTGGTGTGTGAAGTTGATTGTTACATTGGGAAGGAAAAATACAATTTCATAGCCTGAATCCATTTCAGGTATTGACTGATAAGTTGAATAGATGGACAGAATTTAAGGGGTTATTGTGGGACTGTTTCCTCCTGATTTGTTCTACCTGTCCGCTCGCTCCAGCAGGCTAATTATATTTAGGGTCTCCTCAGCTATGGAATGCCAGTTGGCTGAGAAAGCATGCATTTTTTGCTGTAGTTGTTACCATATGAAGCATTCTTCCTCTGGAGATTAAGATGGCCCTGATACTGCCGTCTGTCTGTCTCTCTCTCTCTCTCTCTCTCTCTCTCTCTTTCTCTCTCTCTCTCTCATTTTTTTGCCACTCATCTCCCTATACTGTTAGATTTGCATAAAAATTTGTGTTAAAATTTGTGGAATGTTATTTTCCTAGCTGATGAGCACTTTGATTTTTATATTTAGGTTTGAAATTATTTTTACAATTTTTGTTTTTATTTTTATTTAATATAAAAGCCATCTAGAATCACTTGTTGAGATGAGGGGTTATACCAGCTGATTTTCAAATAAGTGCAAAATATCTTTGATGGGGATGACATAAACATCTCTTAAAATAAAGTAAGCTATATCTCTTTACAATGAAGGAATGGACAAATTTCAGCAGCTGAGGCTTTTTTAAACTCTTATTTTGGCAGTGAAGGATCTGCTGAACTGAGTGGTAACAATGGCAATGCTAGAGTAAGAAGGGAAATAATTGTATTTCATTTTTGAAATATAAAAAATAACCTGTTATTTTGTCCATATTTTATATTATTTACACGTCATTTCTGAATTTTTTGTTACATTTATTCTTGTTTCTCCTTGTTTGATGTCACCTGAACTGGGACCACCTACATGACAAACAGATATGATTCTTGTCAGCTAGAATACATTAAAAATGAATGGTAGTTGAAAAAAGAAAAGTTGCTATTGGAAAAATGTTTCTCCTTCTACCTTTTGTACTTGATCAGTCTGAATTTTTTTTAAAAAAAGGCTTGGATTAATAATGACATTCTGATTGGAGGATTTACATGTTCTCATTTCATGATATTTTAAGTGACTTATGAGCTTAAGAAGTCAAATTGTTCCTTTCCTGTTTTGGCTCTTGCTTCAGTTTTTGCCATATACAAATCTTACCTATTCTTGAAGTGTCCATCTAGTTTAAAATGAAGATACAGTTAATCAGTTAGTAAATTCCTAGTCTCTGTAAATTCATTCAGCTCCAGATGTAGGTCAGTTGCATTTGGCACTTGGGTAGTTTGCAGAAGAACATCTGTGCATGCACAAATTAATCAAATCTAAGGTATTTTGAAAAGGTTTGTGCTACAAAGCTTTGAAACACTGTTATAACCCCAAGTGAAGCTTCTTGAACTTATATTGCAAAAAAGTGTATTCAATATTGTAGGTGTTATTTCTAATAGAAAGTTGTAAGTATTGAGTGATAAAAAAAATGCTCGTGCAATGAAAATTCTAAATATTGTGCACACCTCAGGTAAATGTGATGTACCTTTTCACCAAATAATTTAAGATCCATTTGTCTCACTTTGCTCATTTAGTTTTTACAACAAACCTGGGAGATAATTTAGACTGAATGCTAATGATTGGCCTATTGAATTTGGCAGATTAAATTATTTAAGTGGCTCATTACTTCTGTAACAAGTATCTCAGCCAGTGGTGGGATTCAATTTTTTTACTACTGGTTCTGTGGGCGTGGCTTGGTGGGCATGGTTATGTGGTCATGTGACTGGGTGGGTGTGGCTATGTGGTTAAAAAAACAAAATAACCAAGAATATATAATGTCTCCTGCTGGAGCAGGGGGTTGGACTAGATGACCTCTGAAGTGCCTTCCAGCTCTGGATTGTTGTGCTGTTTCAAAGCATCCTCTGAAGCTGCATCTAGTGCCAGGGTTTATGGTCCTTCCTTCTTCTCCTTTTTGTTTCTCCCTCCATCCCTCTGTCCATCCAACCATACATCTCATTCACTTTCCTTTCCCTTCCTTTCTTTCTCCCTTCCCTCTTTCTTTCCTTCTTTCTCCCCTCTCCCACTCTTTCTTTCTTTCCTTCTCTCTCTCTCTCTCCCCTCCCTCCCTCTTTCTTTTTCTTTCTCCCTTCCCTTTCTCCCTTCCTTCTTTCTTTCTTTCTCCCTTCCCTCCCTCCCTCCAGTAATAGAATTTTGAATCCAGTGATGGGATTCAAAATTTTTTACTACCAGTTCTGGGCATGGCTTGGTCAGCATGGCATGGGGGTGTAGCAGGGGAAGGATACTGCAAAATCCCATTCCCTCCCTACCCCACTAACCTGCTTTCCAGCTCCGTTGTCCTGTGTAGAACAACAAAAGAAGAGCCAGCCAATCAGCTGGGACTCGGGAAGCAGGGAATAGATGGGGACAAGGCCAGTCAGAGGTGGTATTGCCGGTTCTCCGAACTATTCAAAATTTCTGCTACCAGTTCTCCAGAACTGCCCAGAACCTGCTGAATACCACCTCTGCTCTTTCTTTCTTTCTTTCTTTCTTTCTTTCTTTCTTTCTTTCTTTCTTTCTTTCTTTCTTTCTTTCTTTCTTTCTTTCTTTCTTTCTTTCTTTCTTTTGTTCTTTCATTCTTTTCTGCCTGCTTTGCCTGATTTTGGGTAAAAGTTGCTCTTTTTTTCATAAAAAATTCAATATTTATATATTTATAATATTTACATACAAGACCCCGTTTTGGGCCTGGGAGGCCTCCCTGCAGCCTCAGGATGCAAAACGGGTGTGAGGGAGCTACACCGCAAACCCCCCCCCCCTGTTTTGGACCTAAGAGGTCTCCCTCCACTTACCTGAGAGCCAGAACAGGGCACTTGGGCACTCCTGGGAGGGGTGGGGTGGGGCCAGTTGGTCCTCTCAGCTAAAATTAAAAAAATATATTCTTCATTAATGCTGTTCAATTTTTCTTGATGTACAGAAGTTTATTTATTTATGTGTTTATTTATTACATTTATATGCCATTTATCTTGCCTAAAAGTTATTGTATATCTTATACTTACCCCAATTGAATTAAGACATCCTCAGAAGAGTACATAGATATGTTTATGTATGTATGTACATATATAATTCTCAAAATACTTAGAATGGGCAACATGGAATATATATCCAATCAATATGTGCACGTTACACCTTTTTATATGCACATGTATTCACATTCACATGCACAATACATGCATACAGTAATATTTCCTTTACTTCTTTGGACAGAAGAAGCAAAACAGAATAGGGGAAAGAAAATGGAATAGAGATAGGCTGAAGAAACAGATAACTGCACTAAGAGGAAGAGAAAGAAACGGACAAAATTGAATCAAGTTGAGCAACTAGAGAAAATAACTGGGCAGAGAAGGAAAGAAAACAAGAGCGGCATTTAGATATTACAATTCATAATGGAAGGGATGAGCCCATCTTTTCCAGGTGGCTGAAGAGGATAACCTCCAGAGCAGTGGTCACCATCCGGTGGGCCGCGGCCCACTGGTGGGCTGGGAGAAAATGTTGGTGTACCGCAGAGAAATCTCACTCCCAGAGCACCCCCCCAAAGCAATTAATCCAGGCTGTGCAAGAACCCTCCCAGCTCATGCACTCCTTACCCCGCAAACTTGCCTGCTAAATTGCTATTTTTCCTTTTTCCGACCATCAGCTGTTCTGCTGTGCTGGGAGATTTAGATTAGCTAGGAAGCAGGAAATGGTTGGATTTCTTGCTTTCTAGCTAGTCTTTAGATCTTTGGCATCCGAACTTCCCTTAGGACTGAAAGTTCTGTTATTCAGTGCAGACTCATGGCAAGTAAATTTGAGAGACTGAGCTAGCCGATGGCAGATAGATCACTGAATGATTCTGTGAGCAACTCAATCTGCCTGCCTGCTTTGCCTGATTTGGGGTAAAAGTTGCTCTTTTTTAATATATAAAAAATTCAATATTTACATACATGGTGTGTTGTGAGTTAATTTTATGAGTTTGCTTGCAAGCAAATTTTATGTGACAGACTGAGCTTGCCGATGGCAGATAAATAGATTTCTGAATGAATCTGTGATTCTGTGAGCAACTCAATCTGCCTGCCTGCTTTGCCTGATTTTGGGTAAAAGCTGCTCTTTTTTCATATTCAATATTTATATATTTATAATATTTACATACAAGCCATGCCCAGCCAGTCACATGACCACCAAGACACACCCACAAATTAGGCCACACCCACAGAACTGGTTAGTGGTCCTTGGGATTTAAAATTGTGAGTTTGGTGGTCCTTGAGGTCCAAAAGGTTGGTGACCTGCTCCAGAGGCCTCTTCAGCAGTGCTATCTTTATAAAGCTATTTTTATTTCTTGTCCATTTGTTTGTTTTCAGCAACTGACATCCAACCACTTCCTCTCTTCCAGTTTTCAGGAAGTATTTGGGAAATTCATTTTCCATCAAATAAACAATGCATGTAGCCTCTTATTAGTCTAATTTTCAGGGATTGTCCTCCCCTTCGACACACCAATAGTGGACAGAGTTTCCCCCCACCTTAAGGTCACATTTGGTCAGGGATATTGTATTTGAAGCCCTGTTTTAAGGTCACATTTTGTCAGGGATATTGTATTTGAAGCCCAATAAGAGTTGATTGAATAGTTGAAGCAAACAGCAGGGCCAGAGACAGAATGGTAGGGATACATTTTCCCCCTAACCTCTTGCATTTCCTTCTATTGTCCTTTCATCTTTTCCTTCTCTTCCTCCCTGTCTCTTCTTGTCTCTCTCTTTACAAAGCATGCTTATAGAATTGTCTTTTAAAATAAGGCTGAGGGTTGACTGGGCCTAACAATGGGTTACCAATTTCTATAGAAACATTTATTTACTCTTCCCAGATTGCCGTTTTAAGAGAAAAAAGAGCCTAAACCTATATTAACATTAATTTGCATATATAACTTGTGAGCACACTTAATATTATTTAAGTCCCCTGTTATTTAGATCTAAATTTGATTAATTAAAATCATATTTGAAAATTACTTCACAAACGCCGTTTTAACTGCACTAGCCTGGGTACAATGAAAGGAAGCTAAAAATAAACATACATAGATAGCCCTATGAAAAAGCAATATATACTATAGCAGTAACTGATGTCCTTTCGTCCCATAACAGTTTTTAACAATTATCCTCTGGTTAATAGTTATTGAAATTCTATCAGTGAAATAATTGATTATCTATAAAAACCTGAAGATGGAGATTTAACTGCTAAAATCATTAGCTTTCATATAATTTCTTTTCAGATTAGATTTAGAGGCATTGACCATCAAGTCTCGGGAGGTCATGAGTAGATGAGGTACTTTCAACTCAAACACTGTTACAATTAATTTACTCCTGCAAATGTGTAAGTTAGCTCTGAAGACCAATAAAGTGTTTCAAGCAACCATAAGAACATTAGTTAGTTTAATGAGAACATTATTGACTGCCGAGACACTAAGGAATATATCAAGACTTTGATTTTGTTACAGAGATTTGTTGCAGGCACACTGGAAGTTGAGCAGATAATGCAGATGGCTAAGTCTTTATTCAGTTTGCTTCATGATCAAGAGCCACACTAGATTGCACCATTAGGCAGACACATTGTGCATTATATTTAATATAATGATCCAGCCAGTTCAGAATTATTCAAGTAGGAGATCAGAAAGCTTAGGTTGATTGACAATTATTAAAATAGCAGTTTCCACAGTTGGATGGAATCTGAAGGTACAATCTTTTATATTCCTGACAAGGGATGACATTTTGATAGGAATATCTGAAACATCAGTACTTTATCATTTCTAAATTAAATGAATTTGCTCTGTATCTCTTCTAAAATAAGGATCCCGCCCCAGCCATTTTGGTAAGCAAAATCCTGCATCACATTAGCTGCCTGTTGACTGTTGGAATAGGGATGGGTGCCCTAGATATAGCACCCAAATACTTTTTAATATTCCTAGATATCACTTTGATCATAATTGGTTTATTTAAAATGGGGAGCATAGATTTTTGCTATTAGAAGGTGATTTGCAAAACAACTATGGGTTACAAAATCCAAAAGAAAGAGGGGAGGGGGATATCTGCTACTTACATATACAAAGCCTCTTGGTATTTTGATCCTGATCTCAAACGCTCTTGCCCTCCACGAAAAGTTTAGTCCAGTTTCCCAACATAATATTAAAAGAACAGCCTTTTTCTTAGTGGATGAAGTTAAAGATCTTTAATTTAGCTTAACGCCTTTTATCTTTACTCAAATCTGTGAGTTCCTTGCCTCATCTCTTGCTCTCTGTAAAATCATAAAGTTTCTTATTTTACAATCTTGCTTATGTTCTGTTATTTTTGGGTTATTCCAACTTGAATTTAGGGATCTGTAAAATATTTGTATTGCTATTGAGGTAGGCAGTCCAGTGGCCTAACAGTTTATATAAATAAGCTTTATGATCAATATCCAGATATTCTTGTGTTTTGGATTTATGCTTTGGAACCAGCAGCAACTAGTTGCCTTCTGTATTCAATTTGTCATGTTGAGATTCGGTTTTGTTTTATATTATGTATATATTGTCATAATAGTCATTAATCCACATTTTATTCGACTATAGTAAATGTTTTTTTAAAAAACGTTTCATATTATTCATCTTCTATATAATATAACTGGATGGAGGTGTACTTTCTTCTAACATGGCAATTATCTAAATAGTAAAATTTCCGGTGGTAATATTGATGAACTTTGCAATGATCTCATTGAGTCAAGGTATCCTGTTCACCCAGAAAGAAATATATATATTGTCCCTGTGCTTGCATTACAAATGCAGCAGACCGATACTGCTGCTTGTGGGGAGCAAAATGAAGGCTGGTGCTCAAATGAATGCTGCAACTTGCTTGTCTTACCATTCTCATGGCAGGGTATTATTTTTGTTCAAGTCTTCATGATCCATAGCACATCAAGCCTCCCTGCCTTTTATTGTCTCTGAGAGTTTGCTCAAAGTCATATTCATTGAGTGCACTGATGGCTTTGTCTAACCATCTTTCTCCTTTCTCTTCTCCTTTTGCCTTCAAAGGTAAGGTGTAGGGTGGTCTAAAGGAGTTAGATAGATGGGGGGAGAAGATAAGAGAGTGGGAATTGCAGAGCTTCTGTGATCATAAGTGAGGATGGGTTGTCAAGTGCCTGAATTTTGATCATGTGACCAGACCGACACTACAACTCTGGTTACTGTGAGTTGTAAGTCTATTTTTTTCAACACAGTCATAATTTGGAATGGTTGCTGAATGAATGGTCATAAGTTAAGGATTATCAGTTACACTTTTTCCCAAGTACAATGTTTTGCCAATGTTTATCATGTAGTTACTTAAATAAATCTTTTAGTTAGTGTAATAAAATCAGCTGAATTACACATAATTCAGATTAGAGTTATGTATTATGCACCTCCAAAAATTGCTGGATGACTTTTAATATGTCTGATACTTAAGTTTCAAACCATACAACTAAAGCAACATGACAACTCAGATAGCCACCCTACATTTAGGGGGGGGAATGTAACAGGAAGTCCAAAGGCTCTCTAACCACAGGTCTGGGAACATGAATGAAAACTGAAGGAACTGCCTAATTCATAGCTCAGTTCCTTTTATAAGCCTTCTCCATCATGACTTCTCCAAATATGTTGGTATTTTGAATCTATTTGCAAATTTTGAGAAATGTGATCATAAACATTAGAAATTTTATACATTGGGAATGTTGCCCCATATCATTTATTCTTAACTAAAACTCTGGACTAGACCTGTTAAATTTCTATATGCCTCTGTAAGATAAAATAATACAGAGGCCCTTTTACAGGTTATAGCTTATAATGTCTTGAACCAATCTCCTGTGGCTGTTATGGATTGAGCTCCAATACAATTTTTTATATCAAACACAATAAACCTGCAGACTTTATGAGTAGTCTGCATGTGAATATGAAAGAATAATTACTGGTATAAATTATTTACTGTGACTTTGAAGAATCTAATCAGCTTTTCCCCCCTCTGGAAGAAAAATAAGAATAGCAGAAATACACTGTACAAGCCCTTATCAATTTAATGGAAGAGAGTATATATACATAAATATGTGCTCATTTTCTCTATATTGAATATAAAATCAAAATCTTTACTGTGAACAGAAAGCACAACAATAAATTATATTTAATGTATATGTAAGTATTAATAAAACTTTTAAAAATTCAATAAATTTACATAAAATGCATTATTATAGTAACAATAGCACAGATAGCAGTGACAGTCACCTAAATATTATGTAGTATTTAGACTCTGCCTAATCACCTAACAAGCCTATTCATTTTAGGAGAGAAATGAAACCACCCTGGAGGATATATACTTGCTCAAAATGAAGCTACTTGGATAAGCAGTGAAATGTCTCAAACCAACAGGAAAATAAAATAAAAGAAGTCCAATTGCCCTGACTCAACTTCCAGACAACTCTACCTAGATGATCAAGAATTTTCATCAACATATGTTCAGTATCTGCAACTCAGGTACTGTAGCGGGATTGGAAAGCCAGTCCAATCAATACAAGTTTAAAATGGTTTTGCATTTGAATCTTGGCAATGCCAGGATTCTTTGATGCTGCCTCGTGCCCAGTATTTTCTTCAGATCCTCTAAATAAAGATTGAAAGAAATTGCTCGCACATTTCCATGGAACTAGATTTGCTAAATCTACAGAAATGAACTCTGCGTTACTGAACCATTACTGAGCTTGTTACTGTCATTTTCATCTTTTTTGATTCATATCAGTTTAATTGAAGAACTGGAAACTAGGGAATTTCCATGTTAAACTACTGGACAGCTACCATACAATGAAAGGCAAGATATTCACACCTCATAATTAAATATGGCCATTTCACAGCTATGTTTGTACAAGAATAAAACATTTCAGCACCTATCACTGCAAGAACTTTTAAGAGTAATTTTTTTCATCAAGTTGAAAACTGGGAAGAACTAATTTAAAATTTTATTTGCTTGGTTCTATTGAATACTTTTTGATTGGACCAGAGAACAATAAACGACCATGTTACTATTTACATATAAATCCTTACGAACCTCTAGTTCAGTTGTGGTTAACCTTTTTCGGCTCCCATGCCAAAAATTGCACGCAGGCTCACAGGCCAACACCCAGAAGACAATGTGTACTGCCCCCCCACGCGCGCACCACACGTCTGCACCAAGCTCTGGATTGTGCTAAAATTTAGAACAGGATCTTTGAATGCATAAGCCTTCCACAGGATCTTCTAATGCATAAGGTGTGACTTGGAACCATAGCTGGGATTCTCATTTGTGAGTCCAAATCATGTCTACGCGTAGCTTTGTCAAAGACATCTTGATATCCAAGAATGGGAAATTAAAAATATTCTGTTTTTATTTTTTGTATGGTTTGAGATTTATGCCTAGAAGATGCTCTCAGAAAGAAGACAGTAAGGGGAAAATGAGAGAAAAACCGGGAAGGAAAAATAATTTACTGGTATACAAGTTTTGTCTATTGTTTCCTTCTTAGAATAGAATAGAATCGAATAGAATAGAATACCTTTATTGTCATTGCATTCTACAAATACAATGAAATTTGAAAGTTACTCCAGCACAGTGCCCCAAACACCACATCACAATCACACTACAGAGTATTTAAAAATTAAAATAATTAAAATAATAATAATTAAAAACCTAGTCTAAAACCTATCTAAAACATATAGTAAGTTAGATAGTTTAAAAATGCCACTATATACATAGGGCTAAATCACATATGCATTGTTTGATTCAAGACAATTATTACTTTGGAAAAGAAACTGTTTCTCAGTCTATTAGTCCTCATTTTAAAACACTTATAATGCCTCCCTGATGGTAACAATTTGAAATATGAATGTCCAGGATGAGAATGGTCTGTGGAGATTTTTAGTGCTCTAGAGAGTAATCTGGTCTTTGCAATCTTTTCCAAAGAAGAAAGAGAGCAACCGATGATTTTTTGTGCTGTGTTTATAACTCTCTGGAGCATCTTCTTATCCACTACAGAGCATTCAGCATACCACACCATTACACAGTATGCCAAAATGCTCTTGATGGTAGAATGGTAAAAAGTAACCAGCAACTTCTCACCCAGACCACTCTTTTTCAGCAGCCTCAGAAAGTGCAGGCGCTGTTGGGCCTTCTTTGCAGTGGCCATAGTGTGAACCGACCAAGAAAGGTTGTCAGAAATATGAGTTCCCAGAAATTTAAAACTATAAGCTCTTTCCACACAATCTCCATTGATATATAGTGGAAGAGGCTCTGCTTTGCATCTTCTGAAGTCTATAATCAATTCTTTGGTCTTTTTGATGTTCAGGGCAAGGTTATGACTTTTGCACCACAAGACCAGTCTGAGAACCTCTGACCTATAGGCCGTCTCGTCTTCTCCTGATATGAGTCCCACCAACAAGGTGTCATCTGCAAATTTTATTACAGAGTTAGTGGGATGAGGGAATGCAGTCATAGGTGTAAAGTGAATACAAAAGGGGACTCAGCACACAACCCTGTGGAGAGCCAGTGCTGAGAGCAAGAGTGAAGGAAAAATAGCTGCCAATCCTAACAGTTTGGGGTCTGTTCGTAAGAAAGTCCTTTATCCAGCAGCAGATGTGAGAAGAGGCCCATTTCTAGCAACTTCTTAATCAGTATATCTGGAATGATGGTAATAAAAGCTGAGCTGTAATCAACTAAAAGCATACTTACATAGCTTGTTGTGTATGTATATAAGGAATAAAGTGTGAGCTTGGAGTAAGTGCAGGGTTCTGGCCCTGCACTTCTGATTGGCTGTTAAGCGGCTGGACCGGATTGGCCCATTCGGGGGAATCCGATTGGCCCTTAACAGAGAGTTCCTATTGGTTATAAAAGCTAGCGTTCCTAGCCTGTTATTGGTTAAAACGTTACAAGGGTTGCCTACATAAGGCGGGTTTTACTGCTGTTATACAGAGAAGTCACGATGTAAATAAAGAGCTGAAGTTCACCGTTCAGAAGCTTGTCTCAATTCATTCTCACCCATGCTCAATACTTAACACTGGCGACGAAAGTGGGATATGGAGACGCCTGAACCGACGGAACCAGGAAGAAGCATNCATGGATCGCTTCCAAATGTTCCTAGAAACGAACAACTTAAAGGACGCCACACCAGGAAAAAAACGGGCGGTGTTCCTAACGCATTGCGGTCCAATCGTATTTAAGATGGCTAAAGCAGTAGCCAAACCCCGAGATGTGAAGGCCTTGGATTGGGACGATCTCGAACCCATCCTGAGAGGCCACTACGCTCCAACCGTGCCTACGCTCGTGAGACGCCACGAGTTTT
>BHEV01028857.1:0-27897 GCA_004319985.1 Emydocephalus ijimae | reverse complement strand
AACCACCAGTGGCAAGTGACCTCTAAAGTTTTGGAATTGAATGAGGAATTTTCCCTTACCCAGGACTGGAATGGTCTTCCGCTGGTTGTCCCGAAGAGTCAGGTGGCAGTTGGTCAGCTTCTTTTTGGAGAGCGAAGGCAGCAACTTCTTCAGGGAGGCCCACGAAATGATGGAGAGGGTTGACCCAGTGTCTACTTCCNTATGTGCCCTCTCTTCTGGCAGTTCAGACAGATAACGTTTCTGAACCTGCAGGTTGATCTATGGTGGTTGCCCCTGCAGCTTATACAAGGGGTTTGCTGTTTGGCTGTCTGATTGTTGTATTTCCTAGGTGGCCCTGGGGGGGTCTTGGACGCGTGAGGTGGTTCCAGAGGTTCTTCTTCCACTTCTTGGGAGACCTCATCATAGTGGACTGTAGCCTGCCCTTGCTTAGGGGTGTTCCCCTGAATTTCAGCTGCTGATAATTCTGACAATTCTGCAGCCTGAGCTTCCTCAATAGCTGAGGCTAGGGTTAAGTCTTTTTTAGCCAGTAACCGCCTTTGCAGCTTTAGGTCCCTTACTCCTCCCACAATTTGATCGAGCAGCATGTCCTCAAGGTGGTCCCTAAACCCGCAGTGTATGGCAGCAGACCTCAATGCTGCCATGTACTGACTCACAGTCTCCCCTTCAGCCTGAGTTCTTCTTCTAAAAGCCAGTCTCCTGGCTATCTTAGAGGGTCTGGGGGAGTAGTGATTTGACAACATTTCTCTCAACTCACCCCAGGGAATAGCCTTTATAGAACGTGGGGACACTAGCGCAGAGGCTGTGTCAAAAACTGTGGCCCCAAAGAAACTTAAAAAATAGGCGCTTTTCCTTAGATCCGTGGCTTCAGTCAGATCAATGGCATTTAAAAAGCATTCAAATCTATTCATATATGATTCCCATGTTTCTGCCCCCAGTTGGAAGTGCGGGAATGTCGGATTAGAGGCCATTAGAGTGGCAGCGTTGGTTTCCTCAGCTGAGGAAAAAATAGAGCTTTCGCTTTTAGAAAAGCGTTTCTGGCTGCGCCTGTCAGCAGCGTTTGGCTCCTCAGCTGAGAGGGCTTTTAAATTTCGCGCTCTTTAGAGGGCGTCAGTGGCGGTGACTCGATCAGCTCGTAGCGGCTTCGGCTCTTTCTTGTTGTGACTTCAGCTCAATTTCCTGCCTGGTCGTCTTAGCTGTATCCCTCCCTCATCGCCAGCGTTGTGGAGCGGCGGTTATAAAGAGAGACGGAGCCAGGCTAAAGGCTAACAACTTTATTCTTGCGAATAAAGGGTCGCCGCGGCTGCCGAGGCTATCTGACAGCCAGCTGGTGGCGACAGCTGATGTCGTTTGACAGTTCCCTTTTATAGCCGGCTGTCAAACGGCATCAACCAATGGGAGCGATCAGCGCTCCCGCATTGGCGGCGGACCGGAGGGAGGACTGCTGCTAGTCTTTGAACATAGCACCTTCCTTACAGGATTAGGCCAGTAATTTCTTCTAACAACTGGTTCTCCAAACTGCTTAGAATGTTAACAACCAGTTCTATCGAATAGGTGCGAACTGGTAGAATCCTACCTTTGGTTTTATAACCTTTGTTGAGATTTGAATTGAAGCTTGTTTCTAATTGGTTTTCAGACTCCCATGAAGCCATGCAGGGGCAACTCTGTAGGCTGTCCTGAGTTCCAGGCTTGGTTGAGCCTTGCTGGTTGATGATGCACTGAAAGGGCTTGAGCAATTGTTATAGCTTTACCTGGAGATCTTTGTTATGTAAAGCATTCTGGCCCAGGCCTTAATGGCCCAAAAGTGGCCACTTAACAAAAGTGGGGGTGAGTTTCTGCTTCTGAGGTGTTTCTGTTCTTGAGTTTCTACTCTTTTTAGGGGAAATATTCTGCCTTTTAATATTTCCCAGGATATTTTAATTTTCTAGGAGAGTATGGGTGCTAATTTCCTACACAATAAAAATATGACTTTGGGAAAACATCTGTTTTAAATGCAAAAATAATCATGGCACAATAATAGTATGTTAATTGAATATATTGGCTTGCTTTCTTGTCTTTTTCTATGAGTTAGCTTTCTGGCTTCTGTGCTATCTTCCATCTAGGATCTCCTTTGCTTTTTTTTTCATTATCAGTTATATTTAGTTTCTCCTTCCCTTAGATAGCTCTGTATTATTAGAATTTATATTTTGAACAGGGATAATTAAACCCGGGTTCTTTCCAGGACTGTTATCCCTGAGATGAGGAAGACTGTGACTGAGTACAATTATCCTTGCTGCCATCTCCATTACTGCTCTTAACTACTGCTGCTTCCTTCCCCTTCCTTAAGACCACGTTGGCATGGCTGTTTGGCTGGAATTGCTTAACTGGACTTTTGTTCTTCTTTAGCTGGACACTAGTTTTTCCATGGAGGCCAATGCTAACAGATTCAGGCCTAGTAATGGGATTGTTTGGCTAATCGTAGATGGTGTGCTGTAGATATGCACAACTAAAATAAAGAACACTGAAAATGTGCCCAAAATTGCAAGATGCAGCCCATAAATCCTAAATTATCTCTTCCCAGGCACTCTTGCACATAAGCTAAATAAAGAATGTATTCTGGGGGTGATAGATCTTGCTAGAACATGTGTCTTGTATCTATAATATCCAGCCTCTGTTTGAAGATTGCTACAGAAAAAAGATTTACAATTTCATATGGCAACAGCTCAGTGGTGGGATTCAAATTTTTTTACTACTGGTTCTGTGGGCGTGGCTTATTTTGTGGGCGTGGCTTGGTGGTGATGTGACTGAGTGGGCATGGTTTGGTGGTCATGTGACTGGGTGGGCATGGTCAACTCAATGTCACTCACATCAAAGGGTGCCTCGACTGGCCCCTCCCTTCCCAGCCATTCCTTGTCACACCCAGCCTCAATATATCTATAGTTCTGTAAAAATATTGTTCACCTTTTTTGATTTTATTATGTATGTACTGTAGATGTATTTTCATGGACCACTGAAAGGAGGAAATGGCCCACATACTTCTTTATTTATTATTACTATTCCCTTCAATACAAAACATCACATACTAGGAAGAGCATATTAAACTGGACTTATGCAACCTGATGTACAAAATAAACACGCACATATTTATGCTCTGGACTAGACATTGAATGCATGTAGATCTCTGAAAAATATGTGGTAGCCCTGGGCAAAAAAAGGCAGTAAAATCACTCTAGGTGTAGGGACAATGTAAAATATTAATACATGATAAATAATGGAACAATTAAAAATAATAGCACAGTTTTCTCTCTTTCTCTACTTTCCTATTTCTTTTTCTTTTGTTTCTCTCTCTCTCTCTCACATACACACATGTACATCCAGGCCCAAGAAGGGGGTGAATAAGGCAAAAGGCTGTCTCCATAGGTCACATGGCAGAAGAGATCCCAATAATAGTTCAATAAGCCCTGTCCTCCCCCTCACAATGAAAGCCCCGTCCTCCAGGGAGCTGCTTCCCCTCCATCTTCCACGCACGGGGAGGGGGGATCGCCTATATGGCCTCGCCTGACTGATCAGGGAGAACCAGAGGGATCTGTGTGCTCCCTGTGAATGTTAGACTGACCTTCGTCTGATCCATCAGATCTTTCCTTATTGCCTTAAAATACCATTTGCAAAGAGATCCTATTTGCAATTAGGAGCCATTCCTGACACCTAAACACAGATGATCGATTGATCAGAAATCTGTGTAGTTGGAGAGTAGAGCAGCTTCCAGGGGTGCCTTTTCCTAGAAACCTAGAAGTCCTTGCTATCTTCATGTCTTTTCATCAAAAAACATAAAGAATCATTCCATTATTCTTTATAAACCCCAACTCTTCATCTATCCAATTCATATTCCAGAAGAAGAATATAATAGAACAGGAATTCACAACTCCTATCCCAGTACCCAGACTGTTGCCCATTTGGAACCAGGCCATGGAAGTGGTGGGCAAACGTGTGTAGCTCCACTTGCACTAGTGGCAGGCACTTGTGCCTACTGTTTGCATGAAACCATCCCCTCTAACCCACTCCCACCGGTCTGCAAAGCTGGAAAGATAGGGAAACACTAGAATAGAATCAACTAATTACAAAGTCTGCACTATTATTATTGTTAATCTTCTCATCACTCCTTATCACCCATCCCCTCCCACTTGTGACTGTATAACTGTAACTTTGTTGGTTGTGTCCTTACGATTTATATTGACTGTTTCCTAGCATGATTTGATTGCTTATTGTACCCTATGAGTATCATTGGGTATTGTACCTTATGATTCTTGATGAATGTATCTTTTCTTTTAGGTATACTGAGAGCATTTGCACCAAGACAAATTGCTTGTGTATCCAATCACACCTGGCCAATAAAGAATTCTATTCTATTCTATTCTAACTTGTAATCAACAAATCATGACATTGATTGCTGGAACTTTCTCTTCAACATGGAACAGAAAGGAATCAGGGGCAATGCTGTTTTTTCCTAGAATAATATCAAAGATGTTTCCTTTCCTTAATTCAACTTCTTGGAAACCAGCTTTGCTGATTGTTCTTTCCCTTCAGTGAAGAGCAACATTAAGAAGGAGTAGGTGTGGGCTGTGAAAGCCCCTCCTGTCTTCATCAAGAAGCAAGTCCATTATTACAACAGCACTCCCTGTTTCAAAATAGGTTTCAATGATTTAGAGGTGAGAAAATGCTACTACTTATTTCAACAGCCCAATGAACATTACACAATATCTTGAACATATCCCAATTTATCTTAAGAATACTTCTTTCACATACAATATATTCGTTCCTATCAATGGTCTACCCAGACAAATTTGTTGTAGTAATTCTTGTTATTATCATATTCTTTCATTATGTATTACTTATCAATTCAATCAATTTTACAGCAAGTGTAGCTGACATATTTTTAGGCAGTAAAAGTCAAGAACTAGAAAAATGCTTCAGGAACACAGTAAGAAATCCTATTAATTACATCTTTCATAGCATAGACCAGGGTGTCCAACCTTGGCAACTTTAAGACTTGTGGACTTCAACTCCCAGAATTCCTCAGCTAGCAAAGCAGGCTGAGGAATTCTGGGAGTTGAAGTCCACAAGTCTTAAAGTTGTCAAGGTTGGACACCCCTGGCATAGACACTAAAATACAAATGAACCAAAGAACAGATGTAGCATATTTGTTTGTTTATTTGTTTATTTAACAAAAAACTCAAAGCATATCCATATTCATACTCATTTTAATTTGCATCCTTTTCACATGTAGATTACGCATCAAGTCATAAACATGTCTTTTTCTTTTTCCTTTCTTTTCCAATCCAGATACAGAATTTTACATTTTTCTTCATGTTCAGTTAACTTTGCTTTGCCAAAGTGAACCCTTGCCAGCCTCATGGATTCTCTTCATGAAACATAAACCCACCATTTTATTGTTCTTTATTAATCCATCTCTTCATTTATCCAGTCCATGTTTTATGGACTGTGGAAGAAGAGTAAAAGCTGAAAAAGTTGGAGAATGCTGAAATAGAATCTACCTGTAATCACTAATCAAGACATTGATTGCTGGAACTTTGAATAGGAAAGAAAATGATTAATATGAAGGAGGATTTTTTTCCCCTTAACTATTTTGAAACCAGCTTTGCGTTAATGTACATTAAACTCAATTTCTGATTGTTCTTTCCCTTCAGTGAAGAGCAACATTAACAAGGAATAGGTGTGAAAGACCATCTATTGTCTTCACCAAGAAACAATTCCACTATTACGACAGCACTACTTGTTTCAAAATATGTTCCAATGATTTAGAGGTGAGAAAATGCTACTATTCATTTCAATAGCCCAATGAACATTGCACAATATTTTGAATATAAAACTTCAAAAAGAATTATGGCACCATATTAGTTGGTTATGTACATGACACTAAGAATTTTCTTCTTTTTTTAGTAGTTAGCTTTCTGGTTTCTCTGCTGTCTTCCTTCCAGGATCTCCCTGGCATTGTCTCCTTTATCAGTTTTGTTTAGTTTCTTCTTCCTTCTGATAGTGCTGCATTATCAGAAATTGTATTTGGACTGGTCAGTTTTAACCTTCGCTCATGTCCCATGACTCTATGAGGAAAATGCTGTCTCTTGTTCATTCTTATGCCACTCTCCAGTTGCCGGCTGTTCCCTTTTGAGGGGAGAGGGTTACCTCAAATTCCCCTGAAGTTTCTAGAGAAGGGTTAGTGCTTCCTTCCAGGGTTGTGGGAAGACTGTAGCTGAAAATTTATCCTTTCTGCCTTACTGCCCTTAATTACTGCTGCTTCCTTCCTCCTAAGAACACTTTGGCATGGCTGTTTAACTGGGCTTATTTAATTGGGGATTTTCGTTTTTCCTTGGAGACCGATATTAAAAGACCTAGGCCGAGCACTGGGAATGTTTGGCTGATCATGGGTGGTTTGCTGTAAATACAGTCTATAAATCCTAAATTACCGGTATCTCTTCTCAGGTACTCTTACATATAAGCTAAATACAGAATGTATTCTGGAAGTTGTAGATCTTGCTAGTGCACACACACTGTAATCTACCTAGAATATCCAGCCTCTATTTGAAGACTTAGTGAGAAGTCCTATTAGTTACACCTTTTATAGCACAGAACTTACAATACAAATGAACCAGAGCTACACAACATAGGTCCTTTGGAATTATATAGCAGAGGTAGCTTTATAGTTATTTATTTGTTATTTTTGCAAAGAACTCAAGGCTGCAAACATATCCAACAGACCTTTATTTTCCTATTTTTCCCATCAGAACAACTCTGTGAGTGGCTTGGGTGAGTGAGAGAGAGAGAGAATGCCCCCAAAGTCACCCAGCCATCTTTCATGGCTGCTGAGACTAGAATATCTATCTATCTATCTATCTATCTATCTATCTATCTATCTATCTATCTATCTATATCTATCTATCTATCTATCTATCTATCTATCTATCTATCTATCTATCTAAAAGTCTGGTGCTTTAATCACTAGACCAAACCAAATTGCTTGAATCATTCTGGAACCACAGCTATTCCAGCGTTGCAGCTGAATTAGTTATTCAAAGATGCAAATTTAAGAAAAGTTGGATGAATTAGTTATTCAAAGATGCTAATTTAACTCAGAAAAGTTCGATGGTGAATCTGGACCCGATGAATTACATCCCAGCTCTGGCAGAAATGGAAGATGTTATCTCAGAACTATTGTACCATATTTTAGGCATGGAAAACTAAAGGATTACAGATTAGGTGAAACCTGGCTCAAAAACAGTAACTGTGACAGGGACTTTGGAGTCCTAGTGAATGATCACTTAAAGATGAACCAGTAGTGTGTGGCAGCAATAAAAAAACCTAATCAACAGAAGCATAGAATCAACATCACATGAAGTATTAGTAACATTTTATAAATCATTAGTAAGACCAGGGGTGGGATTCTGCCAGTTCACACCTATTCGCTAGAACCTGTTAACATTCTAAGCAGTTCGGAGGACCAGTTGTTAGAAGAAATTACTGGCTTAATCCTGTAAGGAAGGCAGGAAGGAAACATTCTGGTCTTGCTTACAGAAACTGCCTCTCCATTAACCCTTATTACATTCTTGGCAGGACTAGACTTCCTGTCTCTGGAACGTCTCTGGAGTTTTTTTCCCCTCCTTTGCTGATACTTTGCTTGTGTGAAGTGACCATTCAAAGTTACAATGGCATTGAAAAAAGTGACTTATGACCATTTTTCACACTTACGACTGTTGCAGCATCCCCACAGTCATGAGAGACCAGGCGAGGAGATGCATGCCTTGATGTGAGTGATATTGAGTTGGCCACACCCACCAATAATATGACCACTAAGCCATGTCCACCCAGTCACTTGACCACCAAGCCACGCCCACCACCTAAGCCATGCCCACAGAACCGGTTGTTAAAAAAATTGAATCCCACTCCTGAGTAAGGTCATACCTGGAACACTACAGCCAGTTTTGGTCATGATATTACAAAAAACATGTTGAAAAAATGGGGAAAGGGCAAAGAAGATCAACTAAGGGCCTGGAGACAAAAATACATGAAGAATGGTTGCAGGAATTGAGTATGGCCAGTCTAAAGAAAAGAAGGACTAGGAGTGACATGATAGCAGTATTCCAGTATTTGAGGAACTGCCACAAAGAAGAGGGGGATCAACCTATTTTCCAAAGCACCAGAAGACAGGACAAGAAATGATGGAAACTAATCAAGGAAGGAAGCAACCTAGAACTAAGAAGAACATTCATAAAAGTGAGGACAATTAACCAGTGGAACAGCTTATCTTCAGAGGTTGTGGGTGCTTCACCAGTAGAGGTTTTTAAGAAAAGACTGGACAGCCACCTATCTGAAAGGGTATAGGATCTCTTGCTTGAGCAGGGGGTTGGACTAGAAGACCTCCAAGGTCCCTTCCAGCTCAATTTTGTTTGAAATTGCACTAGATTTACAAAATTTGAAAGTTTTGGTACCAGCATTCACTTGTAAACTTTCAAGGTAAAGTGGGTAATACTCTCAAATATGAAATCTTAACTTTGAAACTACAAAAGATCTTTCATTTCTCAGCTTAATGATTGTGAAAACAATAGAACCACCAAACTTTATGTTGTAACGATATATTATTTGTTAAATAGCTGAAAGATTCTTTGCTGTGTCTTCTGAGCAGGCTTGCTTCACTGGACATCAGCAGGTTACTCAGGAAGACTTAACTTCCTAATATGTATGTAATACATTGTTAACTAGATAACATTTTATGCAGAAATATTTTCTGAATATTTATGTTTATTTCTGCCTATTAAAGAGCTAAAAAATTCAACAGCAAAACAATAACAAAAATAGTATGCACTACTGTGTCTCTGAAACACAATGTTATGACCCAGAGTATATCAGAAATAGAACAAAACCCAAAACATAGCAAAAAGCCCTTTAATGCCTTCAACTTGGCTTCACTGTTTAATTGTTCACAGTGGAGGAGTAAACTATTTTCAAAATAACATTTCAAAGGAAAGAAACACAGTTCACATTCAAAGAGCCGATAACTAAGCAAAAACCAAAAACAAACTGCATTGAATAAAGTTCCTCGACAGACTAGGATAGATAGTCAACTTCAGGAAGATAACCAGGGGCAGTCCGTTGGAAGAATGCCAACCAAGATAAACCTTTAGGAAGAAAACACTAATTTGTCTCCAGCATTTGTTAGCACGCAGGTCCAACCTTTTATGCAGATCTCACACCTGCAACCCATGAAGAGGATCATGGCCCTCTCCTCCTGAGTAGACCACATTTTACCCTGATCCTCTCCTCCCTGCGTGCCCTAGGATGGATAGGGGATGGGCCTGGGTCCTCCTCTGACTGTTCAAGCCAGCCTCTGCCGTTCCCCAGCCTCCTCCACCACATCTGAAGCCACACTTCCACTCCCTGCTGGCTGTTCCTCCTCTTCCTCAGAGTCAGTCTCCACCAGGGGCATGACACACAACCTATCTGAATCATGATAACATTTATTATAGTTTTTCTTATACAAAAAGTTCCATGAGATTAGGCATGCAGTATTTAAATTCTACCGTGTTTCTCATATAATAAGGCTGGGTCTTATTTTTTTTGAGCCTTGAAAAAATGACTAGGCCATTTTTTCGGGGGTGTCTTAATTCCCCCCCCCCTTGCATCTTCAGGCGGGCAGCAATGGCTTGGATGTTGACCTCGGCGTTGGTGGGGCACTTCGTATCGGGGTCAATGCAGGCAGCACCATATCCGGGTGTGCAACAAGAGTACTTCCTAACGGCAAGCCCCCCCACAATTTCCCCCCATTTTGCATGTTTTAATATAGGCCTTAATTTGGGGGGAGGGGCTTAATTTCATTTCATGCCTATAAAACATGCTGGGACTTCCTATTGGGGGAGGCCGTATTGTTGGAGAAACAGGGTATGTTCATGCATTTTAAGCTTCTAAAAGACACTATTTAACTCAGCCTCCCCTTATACATAGAGACACCCAAAAGTATTAGATTTTTTGCGTTTGGGCAATGAAACTTTATTTTCACTTAAGTTTTATGATTTTCAAACAATGCAGCTTTTCCATTTCCGGATCTGGGTTGCAGACATTTGGATGACCACTTGATGGCAGCAAAAAACCAGAGAATGGCTTGAACTTTTCAGAAGATAGTAAATGATACCATATTCATAAAGGAGGAACTGGGGATGATGCAGATTTATATGTGGGAGTCTGAAATACTGGGGACTTTAAGATCTTCCTGAATATCAGGATGGCCTTTGTGGGGAAGAATAGGATGCAAATAGATTTAAAGGTACATAAGGGACTGTTGAAGATCCGTAGTCAGATTCTTACTCCCAACAAACAAAATGACAATGGTAAATCAATTAGCAATTCTCCCTAACCTACTGTAGTTGACCTCTGAGGACCTTTTTCCAGGGCCAAGGATTTGGGTCATGCTTGGCTAGCAGCAGAAATAGAAAAATGGGGAAGGAATATCCAGAGTATCCAGAATTTTAAAAAAAAGAAAGAAGAAGAAAAGGAAACTGTTATGGGAAGTGTACGAAGTTAACACCCACCCCTCTCCTAGAAAAATGAAATATCCTAGGAAATATTAAAAAGGCAGAATATTTCCCCTAAAACTCAGAAGCAGAAGCTCACCCCGCTTTTGCTAATGGGTGGGCCATTAAGGCCTGGGCCAGAGTATTCTATATAATAAAGGCCTCTGCCCATCTCGTTACCTGGCCTGGGAAGATTGTATCAGCCAGCACTCAGGTGAAGCCATGTGGTCCAGAAAAAGTCTACAAAGTTAGCTAAGACCACCACCCCTGGGCATCTGACGGCCAATGGGATACATTTCTTGCACAGGAACAGGAAACACTAAGGTGGGGTCCAACTGAGGATATAAAACTAAGGGTCTCTCAGCATTTCTGCCTTTATTATGAGTAATAATAATCTTATGGTTCATTAGGAGTTAAGAGAACTCCCAATGAACATTTTTTCCTAGATGTTCCTAGATGAGGAGCCAAATTAATATATTGTCAAAATTCAAGATGCTAAAATGCAACAGAACATACTACGCAATCTCTATGTCATGAGTCACAGGGTGAAAGTCATTAGTGACAAGGATTTTTTTCCTTATTTACCATCAATGACTTCTAAAGATAATGTGTTGAATCTAGCCAAAGTCAATTTGTATATTTATAGTTTGTTAAAGACTGACAATAGATTAGTGGCAAAAAGTTACCTTGGTGCTAATATCTTGCTACTGTCCCATGTCAAGGATTCTCTTCTTCAAAGACCTTTTCACCTGATCATATCCTATTCTTTTGTATGATCTCATTAGAGAGAAACAAACTGGGAACCATATTGATCTTGTGCCAAACAATTGAGATCCAAATTCTTGCAACTCAACATGCAAAAGGCCTATCAAGGTCATAATTAACATCTTTAGAGCTAAGATTTGAGTAATTGCTACATGTACCACAGCTCTTTATATATCATATGTGGCGTCCTTTGCTATGGTTCAGTCAAAATTTTAAGCACCTCATTTTCAGATGTAGGTTATCTATTAATGTGATCAAAGCAGGTTATTTATATAGTCCCAGTCACTTTAAATAGCTTTAAATCCCTGTCATTCAGCTGTTATATAAAGCAGTAAAGATATCATATTGATACTTTCCGCCAGAAATAAGTTATCTGGGACTGGAATATCCTCAAGTCTATAGACTGGAATAATGGGAAAATCAGTTGGCAGGGTTACATTCATTTGGCCTGGCATAAGGGTAGAATCCAGCTCAAGATCAGTCTAATAACATTTATTTTTTTCTGGTTTGCTACCTGGTTGTGACCAGAAAGCAAAGAATGAGAATAAATAGTCTCATAACAAAGTCATAGAGTTTCTGAACTTGGCCACTGTATCTGGAGAACTGGAATATTGGATGAGATTTGTTTATGGAATAACTCTTTTTTAAGAATATCGTAAGGGTATAGTGTATTTGAACCAGAGACCAGGACACAATTAAAGCACTGACACAATATGCAGATTAGTTTATTGACAGTGATAGAAAATAAAGAAGTTGAAACAGTGGTGAAATTATAAGGCCTCTTTACAATTAATCACTATTAATAGGATACAGCATTAACATATTACTGATCGGGTTGATATAGATATATTGAAATACATAACTAGGATAAAAGGATGAAACAATGTTTTTGAAGTTCTTATTTTTCCATAGCCATTATCTAAAAACTGTCAGGGTTCTGACCAATGCTGCAATTAAATCATGAGCCTCAAGCCAAGCTTCAGTCAGATCAACTGGCTCTATTCCTTGACTCCGCTAGGGTCCACCTAGAGTGCTATGGCCGCCTCTACCCATCACACAGAACCATGGTGGATATTTGCTAGCAGTGCCCATCTTACTGCAAAAGCTTCTTTTTCCCATGCAGCCCATCACCTCTCTGTGTCTGTGAGTTTACAGAAGGTGTAGGCGCAGGGCTGTAATTTTCCTTGGCTATTAACTTGGAGTAGCACTGCTCCCACTGGTGTCTGCTAGGATGATGAAGGATTGTTTGGGGTCTGGATGCTTCAGCACCAGTTCCTTTACAAAAAGTCCTTTTAGTGTTTTGAATGCCTTTTGGCAGGTTAGAGCCCACTGTAGGGGCTGTCCCAGGTGGGGCTTCACCCCGGGCCTCCCATCTTGAGGAGATCTGTCATAGAAATTCTCGTGAAGGAGGGGATGAATTTCCTGTAAAAGCTTGCAAATCCTAGGAAACTTTGTAGCTGTCTGTGGGTTTTGCCAAAGGTGGCTGCCAATAGTTCTGGAGGGGCCTTTCGGGGAGGACCTTCTGCTTCTCTTTGCTGGTACGGGAGAGGTTTGCAATTCTTTGGTTAATATTTTTATTTATCTTGTTAGCACCTATGGCATCATGTGCATGTTGCAGAATTTCTAGGGATTAATTGCTTGTTAGAAAGGCTAAAAATACTAAATTAGCAAAACAATTTGTGTGTTTTGGAGTCCTGATCCAGATCTTTCAGATTTTCTCCAATACTCTGTTTGTTTAATGCGTATAAGAAGATTGTCTTGGTATATAAAGATGGGAAGAACTAAATATCTATAAGGAGATTAATTTTTGTCACATGATAAGAGTTTCATGTCTCTTTATTGCCCAGAATTGATTCTCAGGATTTTTGCAGCCATTGTTGGGGATCCCTAGTTATAGTGAAATCATATCGTGATAAGAAAAGGATCAGCTATGTAATCTGTGGACATGGAAAGAATAGAACATACCTGTAATTAACAAAACAAGATTTTGATTATTGCAATTTCCTCTTAAACATTCAACAGGAAGGAATCAGGGCAACATTATTTTCTTCCTAGAATAATATGAAAGAAGTTTCCTTTTTTAAACTCAATTTCTTGAAAACCAGCTTTCCGGAGAAGTACATTAAACTCAGTTGTTGACCGTTCTTTTCCTTCATGATAGAGCAACATTAACAAGGAATAGATGTGGGCTGCTAAAGGTGCTCTTCTATCTTCATCAAGTAGCATTTCCACAATTAAGACACCACCACCTGTTTCAAAATATATACAGTAACTATTTCAAAAGTGCAATGAACATTACATGTTTTGAAAATACCCATATTTTATGTTATGAATCCTTCTTTCAAGTATGTTAAATTAATTCTTGCCAATAGACAATGTAGACCAGTTTATTGTTGTTGTTCTTGCATATTTTGTCAATTTACAGCTATTCTGAGTATTCACCAAGGCTTTCCCCTCAGTCTTTTCTAGATATTGATTGTGTAAAGCTTTTCTTTGCCAAAATTATTTTTGTGTTTCATTACATTGTATTATAAAGGTAAAGGTTTCCCCTGTCCAATTATGACCAACTCTAGGGGGTGCTGGTCATCTCTGTTTCTTATCCAAGTAGTCAATGACTGAAGAAACTTCCCAAATCACGTGGTCAGCATGACTGTACACTGAGCTGCATAGAACACTGTTACATTCCCACTGTAGGTAGTACCTGTTTATCTACTTGCATTTGCATGCTTTTGAACGTAGAGCAAGTAACAGAAGTTCACCCCATCACATGGCACTCAGGTCTCGAACTCTGGCTGTCAGCTTTCCAGGTAACAAGCTCAGCCTCTTTAACTGCTGAACAATCATTCCCTGATATATTATATTATAATAATACAATGTAATATCAATATTCATGCTTTGTTTCCTGCACATTCAACTACGTCCAATTTTTAACTTGCATCAATACTTATTATTGGCTGTCTTGTACATAATCAGCCAATGCATACAGTAGAACCTCTGATCATGAATGCTTCGGACCATGGCCAGATTGGGTTCTGACCAAAAAATTCACAATTTTTTTTTGCAGCCGATTTCCTTTTCCACACCATTTCTTTTTGTATGTGCCAAATTTCCAAAATTAGGTTCGGATCATGATAAAATCAGATTGTGACCAAGGTTATGGAATGAATTATGGTCATGGCCAGAAGTTCTACTGTACTTTTCTTTGACCATTTGTTTGACTTAAAGCAAACTTCTGCTTTCATTTCTGTGGGCAGGTATAATTTATCAATATTATTATGGGATTATTATTATGGGATTCTAAGACAGTTTTATTGTGTTTCCATCCAAATTGTTCAGTTCAGCTTATGTCCAGTTAAAATTCCAGCAGTGTATGGGCCAGTATTGCTGGTTTTGATGGTGTTTCTACCTTTTAATATTGTCATTAACAATTTTCTCACTTTTTGGATCTATTTTTTACAAATCAAAATTTTAACTTGTAAGTCCTTAATAATATCCAATTGTTTTGTGATTGTTGGCTGCACAGTCAGCAAATGTTAGAGACTAGATCTGGCATTTTTATGCACCTATTATCCACTAAGCACCTGGAATAGGCAGATATTGTTATTTGATATGTTGTTATTTGATGGCACTAAAAGTATGTACGTCATAGGAAAGTTTCCTTTTGCAATTAACTGATGGTGATTTTTGTCAATGTCTTTTTTATTTTTTATTTTTTGACCACAACTGTTAAGTGAATTTTGTCCTGTTTATTTCCAGAGTTGTTAAGTGTATCGCTGCAGTTGTTAAATGAATCATACTGTCATAAAAAAAATCTGACTTCCCCTATTGACTTTATTTGTCAGAAGTCAGCTGGGAAGATTACAAATATCAGAAAAGCTCAGGAGGATCTTCAGCCAACATATCATATGTACACACTTCAAACTCAAGAATACACCAAAGCAGAAGCTTGTCCACCCCAAGGATAACACACCCAGATAGAAACTGAGCAATGTGGTATATGCAGTATAATGCAGTCAGCCATGTGTAGATCTGTGCATTGGGGAAACAAAAAACCACTTCATAAACACATGGCACAACATAGGAGAACAAACACATCAGGACTAGATTCAGCAGTCCATCTGCATTTAAAAGACACAGCCCACTCTTTTGAAGACAACAAAGTCCAATTTTGGACAGAGAGGATTGCTGGTTTGAAAGAGGGGTTAAAGAGGCTATCTTTTTCAAAATTCAACAGAGGGGGAGGTATATGGATCTATCTCCAACCTACAACACAGTCCTTTCAGCAGTTCCAAGAAGATTTGCACCACTCAGTTGACCCTGATGACACAGATGACCCTGATGACTCCAGGTGACCTTAACAACCCACTAAAAGAATGCTGTCTGCAAAGAGTATAAATCCTTCCATTTCCCACCATCCAGGCAGAGCTGATGAAGCTTCTTGGATGAGAAGTGAAACATCTTCAAAGAAAAAGCAGAAAGCCCAGTTACCTCTTGAAAAAAACACCTTTGGGACAACCATGACCTGGATGACTGAGAATCTCCATAGACACTTGCAGGCAAATTGGCATTCCTTGCATATCTTCAAATGCACTACTTTGTCCTGCTGTTGTTTGTAGTCAGTCTGTACAATCTTCTTGCAGCAATTAACCAGGTGGTTCACTGTTTTTTCACCTTCTTTGCAGAGGTGGAATTTGCTATCTGTTCCTGTCTTCTCAATATTGGCTTTGTATGTATTTGTTATTAAGGCTTGATCTTGTGCATCTGGAATTCGCCCTTCTAGATTTTTTGCTGACATATATCTAGCCAATAGAGGCCAAAAAGTAGTAAAGAATCACAGGGATACAATGAGAGGTCTTATCTTTGTAACACAACCACCAAAATATGAATGAATCTGATCTGTACAACACAGCTTCTTTGGGTATTGAAGTAGACATAGCTGGAAGAATCACTCTGTAACCACATTTTTTAACACTGTGAAGCTGAATAAGTTTTCTAAGATGGCAGTTAAAGGCCCAGGAAAACTGGATGGTAAATTTTAAATGACACTATATTTAGAGAAGCTCAAAACTTGAGCCAGGTATGAACTTTGCCAGTTCCTTAGCAGTTTTAAGTTTATATGATTAAAGAACACCTACCAGGTTTGCAGGCCTGGTACACTTTATGTAGCAGATGCGAACATCTCTCATCCAACCAGTCATGCAGAATCCTGGCCAAAATGTACAGGTCTGCTTCAGAAAAGGGATCTTTAAAAAAATCATCTACAAAATTAAACTCTCATTTAGCACCATGTCTTCCAAAACCTTTCAAAACTGCAGAAACCAGTCTGCCTCTGAAAGTTTTTTGTACTCAGCAAGACATGAGTTTAACCCACAGCTAACATTGCATCTTTTACCTGCATGAAAAGTGATCCGGGACTCTTCTGAAGGCAAACAATGGTTCTTGGAGGCTTCTACTACTTCAGGGAGGTCAAAAATGGTCACAGTACATTTTGGGTAGAGTGAAGCCAATTCCTTAGCTAAGCCACCAGTCTGACCGCCCGACTGACAGCAGATGGAGCCGGGATAGTCGAACCAAGAAGGTCAATGAGGCACCAAGAAGGGAAGAAACGCACCAAACGGTTATCATTGGCAACGCTTCATCAATCGATGCACGAAAGATACGTATTGAGGTCGCCATTGAAAACCAACCATGCACCATGGAAGTAGACTCTGACTCCTACCTCTCTATGGTCTCTTGGCAGACCATAAAATGCCTGATACCCACCATACGCCTCGAAGACCTAAGAGACCAGAAACTGATTTTGAGAGACTATCAAGGAAGCCGCATCCCGGTTGCGGGTACAGGACATTTCAAGATTTCTTTCAAAAACCGTACCAACATCCACTCACAATCATTGATAAGGACCGCCCCAGTCTACTCGGCTTGCAATGGTTCACACCACTGGGGATCGAGATTGGCAGGCATCAACCACACAGATGATGAAGATTGGGAAGCAACACTCGTGCGGGACTTCCAAGAGGTCTTCGATGACACCTTAGGCAAGTACAAGGGGTCCCCAATCTCCTTTAATCTTAGCCCTGACATCACTCCTATCCGCCTCAAACTGCGTCGAGTGCCATTTGCACTCAAGCCGAAAATAGATGAGCAATTAAATAAGCTCATTGCGCAAGGCGTATTAGAACCTATCGACCATGCCCGATGGGAAACACCAATTGTCACCCCCATCAAACCAGATGGCTCCTTGAGAATTTGTGGAGACTACAAGGCCACCCTCAACCATGCCCTGCAGCAGAGTGCCTACCCCGTGCCAGTAGTCCAGCATCTCCTGCACTCACTGGGGTGGTGGTGGTGGCAGAATCTTTGCAAAGCTCGACCTGGCACAAGCCTATCAACAACTGCCGGTTGATGCTGAAACTGCTGAGGCTCAAACTATCGTGACACATCGAGGAGCATTTAAATGCAACCGACTCCAATTTGGAGTCAGCGTCGCACCAGGGGTCTTCCAGAGCCTAATGGAAAGACTGCTGCATGGAATTAAAGGAGTCGTACCCTATTTCGATGACATTTTAGTAGCAGCCCCCAATAAGAAACAATTGGAAAAATGACTCAGGGAAGTCCTTCAAAAATTTAAAGACTCTGGCCTCAAAGTAAAAAAAGAAAAGTGTCAATTATGTACCGAAAGGGTGGAATTCCTTGGATACCTCCTTGACAAACAAGGAATTCACCCTACCAACAAAAAACTAAAAGCCATCAAAGAAGCCCCCAGACCAAAAAACAAAATAGACCTCCAAGCTTTCCTTGGACTCATTAATTTCTATAATATTTTCCTACCCCAGAAAGCGACTGTTGTGGAACCTTTGCACAGACTCCTCGATAAAAAGGCTTCCTGGATATGGGGACGGCGAGAAGAACATGCTTTTCAACAAATAAAAATCTTTTAAGTTCAGACGCAGTCCTCATTCAATATAACGAAACCCTACCACTGACTGTTACTTGCGACGCATCACCCTTTGGTGTTGGTGCAATCTTAAGCCACACTTTGCCAAATGGAACAGAGGCTCCCATTGCATTTTTCTCCAGAACCCTGTCCAAACCGGAGAGGAACTACAGCCAGCTGGACAAAGAAGCCCTCGCCATCGTTTCAGCAGTAAAGAGATTCCACGAATACATTTATGGTAGGACATTTTCCATTATTACCTCAACAAAAGTATCCATTAAAAACTAATTTATAAAAGCAGAGTGTCCCAAAGGTGCTTTTTTAAAGGAGGCAACTGGACTTCCTTGTTTTTTCTTTGAAGACATTTCATTTCTCATTCAAGAAGTTTCTTCAACTCTGACAGGTTAGTAGGAAATGGAAGGATTTATATTCCTTGCAGACAGCTGTTATATAGCGAAAAGTCTGTAGAGATTCTCAGTCATCCAGGTCATGGTTGCCCCAAAGGCAACTGGACTTACTTGTTTTTTCTTTGACAATGTTTTGCTTCGAATGCAAGGAATATAAATCCTTCCATTCCCCACTATCCTGTCAGAGCTAAAGAAGCTTCTTGGATGAGAAGTGAAATGTCTTCAAAGAAAAAACAAGGAAGTCCAGTCGCCTCCTAAAAAAAAGCACCTTTGCAACAACCATGACCTGGATAACTGAGTGGTAGCAGAGTGGTCATGCAATCCTTCCAAACCCTGAAAATGTAATCTGTGTCTCTCTTCAAAAGTTCCAAAGACAGATGCTAATTGATAAGACCAGAATATTTCAGTTAAGAATGTGAGCAAACTTGCTTCACTAGACTTCAGTGAATCATTTCTACAAGGTAATGCATCATTGATATATGACTCCAGAGAAAGTATTCAGAATGTATAAAGGTGCTTCAAATTTAAGTTGGAAATCTCAGCTACACAAATGGTCATTTTATCACACCTGGTGGATACACACACACACACACATATATATATGGCATTCAGCTTTGTTTGGGTATTTTCCCATGTCATGGTAGTTGTGCTTTTAAAGCTGTGGCAATGTTTCGGCAGAATCTCATCTGCTTATAGCATAATTGAATCCTTTGGTTAGGACATTTGTTTCTGTTTTGGTGAGTTCTCTGTTGGAAACGTATACTAATTGTTTCAGGTGTTGTTGTGAGTTGTTAGGGGTTTTCTTGTCATGTTCTAATTTCTTTAATTTTTTCAAGAGTTTATCATTTTTGTAAGTGGTTTCACATTCAGCTCTCCAAGTTGTAAGTTGTTTTACCTTGTCCCAAAGTAGAGGGTGGATTTTGCTGTTCAATTCCAGGTGAAGTGCTAGCAAATCTTTGTTTAACTGATCTAATTGGAATCTCTTACTGTGGAGCTTGTTCCTTAGTAGAGCCATTTCAGTTCTTTTCAGGATACATTTAGTGGCTGCTATGCTTTGATGAAATGTTAATTTGAAGCAAGTTGGTGTTGTATTGTTGTCTCTGCAGCTGCATAGGAATTGGAGGTCACATCGTATTCCTGCTCTTTTAATTTCCAGTTTCTCGTAGGTTTTGATCTGGCTTTTTATTTCCTCCCCGTAGAGGTTTGATATTTGTTTTTTTAAGTTTTCGTGGGTACTTACATGTATGGCATTCAGCTTTGTTCAGGTATTTTCCCACGTCATGGTAGTTGTGCTTTTAAAGTTGTAGCAACGTTTCGGCAGAATCTCATCTGCAAATTCTTCTATATAGAAGCCTGATGATGGCAGATGAGATTCTGCTGAAACGTTGCTACAACTTTAAAAGCATAACTACAATGACGTGGGAAAATACCCGAACAAAGCTGAACGCCATACATGTAAGTACCCGCGAAAACTAAAGAAAATATATATATATACAAGTTGTGAAGTGTTTGTTTTTGTTCTCTCAACTTATAGATCTGCATGTCTCACTGCATATCACTGAATATACTACATTGCTCAGCTTGTATCTGGGTGTTTTATCCTTCAGATAGACAAGCTTCTGCCTTAATGCATTCCTGAGATTAAAGTAGGCACATATGTAGTGTTGTTCAAAAATTCTCATGAGTTTTTAAAATATTTCTGCAACATATGGAAGGACAATGATGCTTTGTTTGTTGTTGTTAGGGATAACATTGTTTACCCTAACTGATTTAGGAAAAATAATAAATATGTAATCATGGTTTATAAGTTAAAGTGTCTGCAACTTTAACTGTGGGAATATTATTAGGGGAGTGGTTGTGAAAGCACTTTAAAAGAAGCAAGACGACAGCTTGTGCTCTCTCTGGCTTTGATGATCCCTAATTACTGCATGGACTCAAGACTGCGTTACTCGAACGGGAGAGAGACAAAGGACTGATTTGTAAGTGAACTGACATAAGGATATTCTACACGGACTTTGCTAACTGAATATCCTTGAATGGACTGACTAAATGATACATGACTAATGGACTGTTATTTTGACTATGTTATAAATGGAATAAACTATATTTTTGATAGCACAAGCGTATCTGTTATTTTTACTGTATGTTAACAAAACATACAAACTTATCTCACTCATTTATCTGTGTGCCTATCTGACTAACGCTGCACATTCTGTTTAGCTTGTCTCCTTAACCCTGGTTGGGGAACCCAGGCTTAACAGTTGTTCTCTTCTTTGTCTGTTATGGAGGAGCTACTACTGGAACTTTTTTCTGGATTTAATGAAGGCCCAGTTAGGATAGACACAAGTTCTGAGGGCTTCCTAGATTTGTTTTAATTTTTTTTGCTTTCCCTCTCTGCTGGTAGGCAAATCTTCAGTCCAATAGTATAGGGCTGATCACTTCCATTTTATGCTCCAGTTGGTGGTAAGAATCAAATTGTAAATACTGATCTCTGTGTGATGGTTTTCTGTAACAGGCTTCCTTGATGTATACTACATAGTCTAAGGAAACCAAACTATTTTCCTGAACATCTTCCCTTATGAAGTTAATGTCCACAGGGTTGGGGTAGAAGACTTCCTCTTCCTGTGTTTTAATTTTGACCCAAGTATCATCCCCATACCTATACCAGAGGTGGTGTTCAGCAGATTCTGACCAGTTCTGGAGAACCGGTAGCAGAAATTTTGAGTCGTTTGGAGAATCGGCAAATACCACCTCTGACTGATTTTACAGTATCCTTCCCCTGCCACACCCACCAAGCAACGCCCACAGAACCAAATGTAAAAAGAATTGAATCCCACCACTGCTTCAGTCCTAAGGAAGATTCAGCTCTGCTTTTAGATAAGCTGGAAAGCAAGAAGCTTTTAGATTAGATAGAAAGTAAGAAATCCAATGACTTCTAAATCTCCCGTCACAGCAGAACAGCTGATGGTCGAGAGAGGAAAAAGGAAAAATAGCAGTTTAGCAGGCAAGTTTGATGGTGTGCATGCCAGGTAAGGAGTGAATGGGTGAGGAGGAGAGTGGCCAGCCAGTGGCGCAATTGGCCAGTTCTCCAAAATGGGCAGAATCATAACAACCGGTTCTATAGAAATGGACCGACCAGGTAGTATCCCACCCCTTCCCAGGGCATAGCTATGTTTTTTGTTTGTAGAAACTTCCATTGTGTTAAAAGCATGTAGTGGTCAGCATGACCTGGATGATAAAATAAAATAGGTAGTGGGATAACCATGATCTGGATGATTGTGACAGTTTCAGGAGTTGCTCAAGATAAAACTTAATTTCAGGCAAAGAAAAGAGAAGTCAGAAAACCAGAGGAATGTCTCCAGGAGTTGCTTAACTGATCTGCCAAGCCAGTTCTGATTCCATCACCTCTTCATTGTAGATGTTAGGATGGATGGTCTTCTCAGGCCATACAAAGATCACTTTCCTTGGGAAAAAAATCATTTTCATTTAAAAAAAAAACATTGCACAATATTAGCTTGTTATTTAAATGATACTGACTAATTTTCTTTTCTTTTTTCTTTTACTAGTTAGCTTTCTGGCTTCTATGCTATCTTCTATCTAGGATCTCCCTTACATTTTCTCCTTTATCAATTATATTTTGTTTCTTCCTCCCTCTGATAGTGCTGTAGTTATATAATAGTTATATTGGGCTGGTCTGTTTTAACCTTTACTCATATCCCAAGACTCAATGAGGAAAATACCTTCCCCACCACCACGCTCATACCATTCCCCAGTTGCTGGCTGCTGCCTTTTGAGATGGGTGGGTTTACCACCCATCTGAAGTTTCTAGAGGTGGGTTGATATTTCCTTCTAGGCTGTGACTCCCAAGATGGGGAAGACTGGGACTGATTACATTTATCCTCACTGCCATTTACATTACTGCTCTTACAGTAACTAGTTATCCTTTCTGTCCCTTCCTAACAGCATTTTGGCATGGCTGTTTGGCTGGATTTTCTTAAATGGTCTTTTGCTCTTCTCCAGCTGGATTTTAGTTCTTCTGTGGAATTCAATGGTAACAAACTGGGGTGAGGCACACTGTTAATAATTAAGCTAGGGTGAGGATGGGGTGGTGGTGGAGCTGCCCTACTTACCAGGCCTTGCACACCCAACACCTGCCTTGCTGGGCCACTTCTTCCATGGCTGCTTGTTGCCACTTGTGCGTGTTGCCCCTGACCTCCATTTTGTCATCAGAGGCCTTCAGGAAAGCTGAGAAACGAGGTCCGGATTGATGCGCTTGAGTTTTGGATTGATGAGCCCATTTCCCAGCCGCAGAGGCCTTTCGTGAAGGCCTCTCACAATGAAACGGAGGCCTGGGGCGATGCGTGCAAGTGGTGACAAATGGACATAGAAGAAGTGGGCTGGCAGTGGGCTCCTGCTGTGCGGGCTGTCAGTGCCACCACCAGAAGGTGAATCAGCGGAAGACATACACACTCTGAAAATAAGACCTGGTGCCTTTTTTGGTGGCAAAAAAATTATAAGACCAGGTCTTATTCTGGGGGAAATATGGGTAGTTTTCCTGGAAAATATTGTTCGGTATGTTTGCTAGTTTATTTTGTTTGAATGGCTGCCCATCCCACAACAGTGCCTCTGTTTTCTGTTCTTGCAGTTATTTACCAATTTGACCAGTGTTTTTTGTTCAATAATATTAGACATGCGAGCTGATAAGTAAATGTTCATCCTGCAAACCATTCAAATTACATTGACATTAAAAAGGAAACGTTTCTTTTGTTCTCTCTCTCTCTCTCTCTCTCAAATCATTCATTATGTGACATTATGTGTAGGAGATTAACTGATAAAATAATAATTGCTGTATGAAAATCTTGGTAAGATTTTTATATTCAGGTTTCCACTTTTTCTTCTGCATTGTTGTTTTTAAATCTAAGAATCAAAATGACACATTACAAGATGGTGGACTTCCATATATGTGTATATTTAGGCATGGGTGCATGAATAAATAGATACATGCACATCATCACCACAGGTTTCATTACCTTGGGACGTAAAAGAATTGGAATGATCCTATAGTGTAACAGTATATGAAGTGTGAGAAGGAAATATGAAAACATATAAGAATAGGTAGGAATAGTTGGAATGCATTTGTAGAAGCATTACCAAGCTAATTCGTAGTATGGAAAAGCTGGAATCTACTCCAACTCTTCATGATCAATGGCATAAATTCACTTCTCCGTATTTCAGTACTATCATTCATGATAACTATGAAAAATGTTCATCATACCCCTTTACAGCTGTGTCAGATCTTTCTTAAGGTGTGCCCACATAATCACATAAATTGTCCATTTGTTCCATTCAGTTTTCTGTTATTGAACAATGGTGAAAAGAGTGTCTGTCAAACAGAGCTCATATAAGCACATATACTGGTAGTATCCATCTTTTTTGGTGAATTGATCACATTTAAATTTACTTTTACATATGTATAATATATTATCGACATAGACAAGTACTTTTTCACATATACCTTGTTCCCTTTTAATAAATACACATTTGTCAGCTGATGTGGCAGTGAAACCTATTAGTCTTAAAGTTTTGGAAAAACAATCGAACCATCTCTCACCCGATTGTCGCAAACCATAGAGACTTTTATTGAGTATCCAGGTTTTTCCTTCATTACAGTCAATTCCTGGTGGTGTTCTGACATATAATTCTCTTGTGTATACAATAAAGTTAATAAAGTGTGAGCTTGAGGTAAAGTGCAGGGTTCTGGCCCTGCACTTCTGATTGGCTATTAGGCGGCCAGACCGGATTGGCCAGTTCTAATGAATCCGATTGGCCCTTAACTAAGAGTTCCTATTGGTTGAAAGAGCTAGCGTTCCTAGCTCGTTATTGGTTAAAACTTACAAGGGATGCCTATATAAGGCAGAGTTCACTGTTGTTAAATGGAGAAGTCACTATGTAAATAAAGAGCTGAAGTTCACCGTTCAGAGGCTGTCTCCAATTATTTCGACCCATGTTCAGTACTTAACAAATTCCTTATCTAAAGGTGCGTGTAGGTATGCTGTTTGTACATCGAATTGATACATATGTTCATTTAGAATTGAGGCAATGACTAAGGCTGTCTTAACACTCTCTGCCCTCACTATAGGTGAATAAGTGTCTATGTAATTGTCTGGAAACTTTTGTGAGAAACCTTGTGCCGCCAGTCTTGCTTTGTATGGATTTTTGTTATCCTCTAAGGGTTTTATTTTGTATACCCACCTGCTACCGATAATTTTGTTTTTCACTGGAACCTTTGAGGGGGTATAAACTTCTAGTTTTTTAATACTTTCCATCTCCCTCTGCATCGCCTCTTTCCATTTTAGCTGTTCATTTGGTGGGAGTGCATGTATGTCATTATAATTTTTGGGTGTAGTTTTGGTGATATCAACAGACATCACATAGTCCCTTAAGGTATTTGGAATTTTGCCCTTATTAGATCTTATTGATCTCCTGGGTATGTTTTTGGTTGGGATATTTTTTTTCCGATGAGTCATCTGAACTGTACTCATCTATACCTTTGATTTTGAGTATGTGGTGACTTTCCTTCCACTCGCTAATCTTAATGCTATTTCTGTTGGGTTTTGTTTTTGTAGTGTGTGTGTGAAGTTGTGTTTGTTTCTGATCAGTTTTGAATGCGTCTTTGCCAATTATTATTTCATTTGAATGGATCTTACTCCAGTTCGTGTTTTCATGGAAATTTGCTGATCTCGATATGATTATCTTGTGATTACTATCCATGAATCTGTAAGCTTTGGTTTTTGGTTCATAACCAACAAATCTGAGGCTTTTTTGATACTTTATCTCCTTTTCGTCTGAGTTGCTTGGGTATGTGTACGTCGGCAGTTACCCCAAAAACATGGAGATGTGCTAGTGTGGGCTTCTGATTATACATTATTTTGTATGGGGTTTTCTGTATCACACTTGACCATATTCTATTAAAGGTATAGTTTGAATATAAGACAGCCTCTCCCCAATATGAAAAGTTTAATCCAGCATTTTCTAATATGCATCTAACCATAGTCTATAATACGCCATTCCTGCGTTCTGCCACACCATTTCGAAAAGCAGAAAATGGTGAAGTTGTAAAATGTATTAAACCATGTTTATTAATCCAGTCACTGAATTCTTTGGAAAGAAATTCAGAACTGTCATGATCTGTTTGATTTTAATGTTATGTTGGATTTCTACCCTCTTATAGAATTCTTTAAACTTGATGAATGTTTCCCCCTTGTGTTTGAGTGTATATGCAAAACCGTATCTACTATGGTCATCGACAATTGTGAGAAAATATTTTTTGTGGCCAATAGAGGGCTTTAAGGGGCCTACTAGATCCATGTGAACAAACTGAAAAATGTGTGTGGTATTCCTTTTTGATTTTTTTGGTCGGGCTTTTCTTTTGACTTTGAACTCTTACAAATGGAACACTCTAAATAATTTTCACAATTGTTTACTCTGAGTCCCTCAGAACAATTCAACATCTTTTTAACAACGGGAAAACCAATATGCCCCAACTTTCTATGCAAAATATGGGCACAATTATTATGTAAAGGTTTACCAATTGAAATATGCTTTGGGTCATTTGTTTTGATTACAACATTTTAATACTTACATCATTAATATCATTATCACATTCCCCTTCTATTTCCCCATCACTTGTGTCACTGTTGGCTTTATCATCTTTTTCCCTCTCTTCCTTTCCATTCTTAACATCATCATTTGATAGATTGGCTATGATTTGTGCGGTGGTATTTATCGTGGGTATAAAATAAGATAACCCACTGGTCACTATAATGTCCCCTACCTCCTTGCCATCATTGGTAAATTGGACAATGCCCTCCTTAAATAACACTTCAATTTTGGTACCTTTGCTTAGTTTAATTACAGATAGGACGTTATATGGTATTTCAGGTTTACACAGAACTTCCTTGATTCTCCCAAGACCTGGGATGTGGACATCTCCCTTCCCAACCACCTGCACGAATTTTTGGTTGGCAACTTTAATGTTAAATGACACAGCATCTAAAGAAGTGAACAGCTCTCTATTGCAAGATGTATGTGCTGTTGCCCTGGAGTCAATTAACCAACACTGTTCCCTTACGTTTACGCCAAGATTCGGTTCTACGTCTCTGATCCCATTCATGGAATCAGTGTCAGTCCTATTGTTCTCCCAACTGGATCTCCTGCTCCTTCTTGGGCTTGGTGATTTTCTACGTCTTGGGATTACATCATGTCTCTGATTACTGGGGTGTCTACCTTGATATCTTTGTCCAGAATTGGACCTTTCCTTCTGATAACTTGTATAGTATGGCAGGGGACGCTTAATGGGTTCTCTGCCTTTAAAGGCCTTCGGACAATTCTTCTTAAAGTGATCTCTCGAACCACATGCATAACACCCTAGTAACACATTTACCTGTTCCACAATGTTAACTCTTTTTACAGCCCTGTGTTCCTTATGAAGCAAAGCTCGATCCTTTCTGAGATTATCCTCAGCCACCAGCCTTCCTGATAATGTTTCAAGTGAAATGTTATCATAATTTAGATTATCCAATTGATTAAGGAAATAGTCCCAGCTAGAGTCGAGGGTGTTCTGAATCAATTATTATACCAATAAAACTTCCCTCTGTGATTGTCTCACCCCTTTGTAACAGATCAGATCTCATGGCGTTTAAGTTGAGTAGATGTTTGGTCATGCTTACTCCTGGTCTCAATCTAGCAGAATGAGACTCTAGATATTCTGCTAGTGTTACTTCCATTTTTGCTATAAAACAGGTTACATATCTTCTCCCAAATCTCAGAGATGGTGGACCCATTGGGTATGATGTGTATATAGCTGGTTCGAGGGAACTCAGCATTAACCAAAACGCCCGATGGTGAATACAATCCACCTCTATAGACCATGGTTTTTGGGGTGGGTTCAGTATGACAAAAAGGGCATTGTCCTTCATTAATGCAATCTGAAATTGCTGTGCCCAGTCCATTAGATTATTACCTGTTGCACATAGCTTGCAGAAACCATTAGGTAAGATGTTGTGTTGGACTGGACTGGTGTTCAAAAATTGTTGTTGTTGATGTTCTGGAATGTGTGCATATTGGCAGAAGGGCATCGGTATGCACGCTGTTAAGTTCAAAAAACTTACTGTCCCTTTTTTTTGCAAGGTGACTGGAGCTGACTGTACATGCATGATGTTCTGATTTTGTGCCA
>BHEV01028855.1:0-25231 GCA_004319985.1 Emydocephalus ijimae | reverse complement strand
AAGGGCGACATCACCCTTAAAGATGCCATAGCTGAAGCTACTGCAGCAGAAGCAACCAGGAAGTCGGCTGCCCAAATGCGCTGCACACACGCCANATCACCCTTAAAGATGCCATAGCTGAAGCTACTGCAGCAGAAGCAACCAGGAAGTCGGCTGCCCAAATGCGCTGCACACACGCCACGGTTCGCCAACGAGCCAGCGACATTTCACCTCAGTCAGAGGGACAGCTAGAAATGGCCCACCACGAGGACCTCGACTCGTCGTCAGACAGTGATGAGGAAAAGGTCCATCGACTTCGATCTGAATGGGACCAATGCCAGAAATCACAGTACCAATGCGCCGGGTGTGGAGCAAGCCACCCCCGGTCAGAATGCAAATTCCTCGACACGCTCTGCCATGTGTGCGGGAAAAGAGGCCATATAGGACGGGTCTGTAGAAGCAAGCCAGGACCCAGCCAGCCTTCAAGGGGGGCTAAATATTGCCAACCGACGGGAAGTCGTCCCGTGAAGCGAGAACCCGTAAACCACCAATAGAACAACCACTCCTACAGAAACAAAACCCTAACCCACCCAACGAAGCGAGAAGAGGCTCACCAAATGATCATGATCGGTCACACCTCATCACTGGATGCCAAAAAGATCCGAGTGAAAGTGGCCATCGAGAACCAGCCCTGCCTGATGGAAGTCGATTCAGGATCATCCCTCTCGATGGTTTCCTGGAAGACCCTCAAGCAGCTCATCCCCACTATCCGTAGGCAAGACCTCCGGTTCCAAAGACTTAAGGACTATCAAGGAAATTGAATCCCAGTTGTTGGATCCAGCTGAGTACGGGTAGCGTTTAAGAACCGTACAGCATTTTTACCCCTGACTGTAATCGACAAGGATCGGCCTAGTTTGTTAGGCCTCCAATGGTTCGCTCCACTTGGAATCGAAGTGGCTGGCATTCACCGAAATAGCTCCCATCCGCCTTAAGCCTCGTCGAGTTCCCTTTGCCCTTAAACCAAAGATTGACGAGCAGCTTGATAAATTAATAGCCTAGAGAGTGCTAGAACCAACCGATCACTCTCCCTGGGAAACCCCAATCGTAATGCCCATCAAGCCGGATGGATCGATAAGAATTTGTGGGGACTACCGAGCCACCTTGAACCACGCCCTTCAACAAAACGCTTACCCGGTACCAGTGGTACAACACCTCCTCCATTCCCTGGGGGGCGGAGAAGTCTTCGCTAAACTAGACTTAGCCCAGGCATACCAACAACTGCCTGTTAACAAAAAAACGGCAGAGGCCCAAACAATCGTTACGCACAGAGGCGCGTTTAAATGTAACCGGCTCCAGTTCGGAGTGAGCGTAGCCCCGGAAATCTTTCAAAGCTTAATGGAGAGGCTAATACAAGGGATAAAAGGTGTTGTTCCATATTTTGATGATGTGTTAATCGCAGCCCCAAGCCAGAAAATACTAAAGGAATGCCTGAGGTTGGTTCCCAGAGATTTAAAGACTCCGGTCTCAAAGTTAAAAAGAACAAGTGTTATTTATGTACGGATCGCGTAGAATTTTTGGGATATTTAATTGATAGTCAAGGCATTCACCCCACCGATAACAAACTCAGGGCGATCAAGAACACCCCAAAACCCCGGAACAAGGCCGACCTCCAGGTTTTTCTGGGCCTTATCAATTTTTATAACGTTTTCCTGCCTCACAAAGCAACTGTAGCTGAGCCACTACATCGTTTATTGGACAAAAAAGCAACCTGGGTATGGAGACGTAGAGAAGAACAGGCGTTTCGGCATGTAAAAGATTTATTGACTTCTGATTCTGTCCTGATGCAGTATAATGAGACTTTGCCTTTAACGATCACGTGTGATGCATCCCCATTCGGGGTGGGTGCTATTTTAAGCCACGTTTTGCCAAATGGTAATGAAGCCCCTGTTGCTTATTTCTCAAAGATGTTATCAAAAACTGAACGCAACTACAGTCAACTTGACAAGGAGGCCCTTGCTATAGTGTCCACGGTTAAGAGATTTCATGAATATGTGTATGGCCGAGCATTTACCATAGTGACTGACCACAAACCTTTGCTGGGAATAATCGCGGGAGATAGGCCAACACCGTATGTATTATCTCCCAGAATGACCCGCTGGTCAGAATTTTTGGCGGCATACAATTACAAATTACAACATCGCCCAGGGAAGGCCACTCCCCACACCGACGCATTGAGTCGTGTACCTCTTCCAGAGACTATTGATGACCCCGCTCCAATGGTCACAATGCTGCAGATCGAGACACTTCAAACGCCACCATTAATGGCCCGGGAGATCGCGATGGAAATGAAACGCAGCCCCATTTTAGCACGAGTCCTCAGTTGGGTCGAGCCGGGATGACCATTAGACCAAATATCTGATGACTACGGCCCATTCAAAAATCGGCAAACGGAACTATTTTCTCAAAAGGGCTGCATTATCTGGGGTGATAGAGTTGTCGTCCCAGAGCGGTTGCGACCAGTGATACTAAGGACCTTGCATGATGGCCACCCCGGCATCGTGCGTATGAAAGCCCTCGCATGAAGCTTCATGTGGTGGCTGGGTATTGACAAGCAGATAGAGACATGGGTAAAAGCCTGTCGCAAATGCCAGGAAGTAAGCAACGCCCCGCCGAAAGCAACCCCAACCCAATGGGAAACGCCAAGGGGACCATGGTCCCACATTCATTTGGACTTTGCGGGTCCTACTAAGGGACACACATTCTTACTGATGGTGGATGCCTACTCGAACTGGCTTGAAATCCATGAAATGAGGAATACAATGACCAAAGCAGTCATCAGAAAACTGGACAGACTCTTTGCGACACACGGATTACCAGACGTTCTGGTATCCGACAACGGGCCTCAATTTACCGCTCCGTCTTTCGAACAGTACCTGGCGGACCGCGGTATCCGACATCCGCTGACTTCGCCAGCTCACCCTGCAGCCAACGGAAGGGCCGAGCGCATGGTACAATTTGTCAAGAAAACCTTGCATAAGATGGACTATGGTGACATAGAAGAGAAGATTAACCGGATACTCCTTTTACAGCATATCACTCTGCACAGCGTCACCAATAAAACTCCCGCCGAGTTATTAATGGGATGGAAGCTCCGCTCCCACCTCGACCACCTACATCCAGCATATGAACCTGAGAAGCCACACGGTTCTAGTGGGAAATGTCATAATTTCCAGGTAGGCGATTTGGTTTTCGCTCGGAACCTTTCCGGCGATCCCTTGTGGGTCGAGGCAACTATAGTACAAGTAACTGGCCCTAGATCGTGCCGTGTAAAATGTTGCGACAATAGAATTTGGAAACGCCATATTGATCAGCTGCATTCAAGGCTACAGTCGGGGATCTCTGAGCCCCCTGATTTTCAAACCGAGGGGGGAGGAGATAGCGAGGAAGCTGAATTCGAAGTGGCAGAAAGTTTAAGTGGTAGTAATGACCGCTCAGAGGCAGCACGTGATGGAACCGGAATGGGGGTGGCCTCGCCTCAAAGAGATGCTGAAAGCAGTAGCGACAACGAAAATTCAAATGCGGAACGGGAGGCACCTTTTTCAGCAGATAATGTCCTGCCCCAACAAGACTGTAGCCAAATACCGGGAGGACAACGAAAATCTAATAGACAATCGAAACAACCGGCCTACCTCAAAGACTACGTGACCGCACCCCTTAAACAGAACCCGGGGGGAAGGGGTGTTGTGAATCAATAAATGCTTAATAAAGATCATTAAGAGCTTGAAGTAAAGTGCAGGGTTCAGGCCCTGCAGTTCTGATTGGCCAATAATAGCGACATCAGATTGGTCCGTTCAGGAGAATCTGATTGGCTATTAACGAGCCTCTTCCATTGGTTAATGGAGCTAGCGCTCCCTGTGTTTTCATTGGTTAAATAAGTTAAGAGTTGCCTATATAAAGGGGCCCATCGCGGCCATCAGTTGAGCTGTTTCACATGTAAATAAAGAGTTTGAAGTTCACTGTTTCACCGGCTCGTCTCCATCCTTGCACCCATGCTCAGAACATAACACTGAATACCACCTCTGGACCCCACCCCATTTTTCTTTTTCTGGACTCACAGCTCTCGTAAGTGGAAGCTGTGGCTAGAAGAACCTTTGCATTGCTCGGCTGATGTGCCAGTTGCATCCTTAATTGAAACAGAGTATCTTGATGTCCATTACTCATGCCCTTGTCATCTTTCACCGAGATGAGCACAGTTTGTGCTACATGGAGTTGCCACCGAAATCACGTGGAAAGTTCAGCTGATAAAAACAGCCTGCAAGCTTACTGGAATATCTCACTGTATTTCTGCTGTGAGAGCTGTTTTGGCTGTCAGTGGGTTTCTGAGTGCAATTCAAGGTAATGGTAACTATCTAAAGCAGTTAAATGCCCCGGGGCCTGAACAGTTATAGATCACCTTTTCCTAGAGAAACAGTGCTTGCTCAGTCCAGTGACAGTCAGAAAGTTCCTGGTGATGATTTTTTCCCCCCTATAATGACATGCAATGGGAAAGACTTAAATAGTGCACATTCTAGTAGAGGCTTCCCTCTTATGAATAATTGCCACCTGAAGCAAGAATGGCTCTAACTCTCACAGCTAAAAGTATGTGTATGCCATCAAATCATGGAAACTACCTGGGCAAATCCCTGCTTTCCATGTTATCTTGGCAAAATGGTGGAAGTCTTTGCTTCCTTCTCCCCAGTTTCTATTCTGGTGCCTTATTTACTTTTACTTAAATGTGTTGGTTATTTATTATAGTTATATTATTGTTTTCCTGTTAATTATTTTACCATTGAAGAGGTAGCCTGTTTCATTTCTTTTGAGACTGAGGCCATAGATAAATTGCATATAAATCACATAGACTGAACAAGAAAGACACAGATGAAGATAGAGATAAAGATGAGGAAATAGGTTTTATTTAGTTGATGTTTATATATATATACTCACTCTGAGAAGCACAGAGCAGAAGACACAAGCCTGAAGATGATGAATGAGACTTCATCGAAACGTTGCCTAGGTACTTCCAATCTTATGTGGGAGAAAACCCGAATAACCAAAGATCTATATGTGTGTGTGTGTGTGTGTGTGTGTGTGTGTGTGTGTGTGTGTTTGAATTGTAGGAAAGCTACCTCATTATTCTAGGGCTTTAATTATTACAAGATTTCTCAAAATCTCTATCTCTTTTCTCATAAAAGGCACCTAAAACTTTTCAAAAATTACTAGCAATTTTGTAGCATGCCTTTCAACCAAAATAATATTTAAGAATACCAGCAAAGCATTGCTTTTAATTCAAATGCCCAGGGTTATTCTGTGGTAAGATGGGTGGCCAATAGATACTTCAAACAAATAATTTTTACAAATAAATGTTACCAAATGTCTATAAGCAATATCAGTGCCATAAATTGCATCACCCATATATAGAAATGCCATATTGCAATTTAAGCCTTTTGTTTCCAGATTTTCTCCTTACCCAACATCATTCTTTTTCTTCAAGCTTGAAAAAGAAAGCACTTAAGTTTCCAACTGCAATATTTATCCATCCTACCCAGCCCATTAATCAGGTAAATAATATAGCAGTCCTTTTATTTATGAGAAAAATTTTCGTTGTTGTTGTTGCAAAGTCTTTGCCAAATAGTTTATTAAGGTCCTGCAACTATTCCAGCTATGTTCTAAATGAAGTTGCCTTTTTATGAATCTATCTATCTATCTATCTATCTATCTATCTATCTATCTATCTATCTATCTATCTATCTATCTATCTACAGTATCTATCTATCATCTATTTATTTATTTATCTATCTATTTATTTATGATCTATCCATCATCTATGATCTATCTATCAATTAATCTTTTTTTTTTTAGCACTGATAATGTTTACCTAGTTGGGTAATAAAACATCTGCAAGAAAACAACCAAACTCAGCGAGCACCAAAGAATTCACACGACAAAAGAGTCTGGAGGTACAGTTGTTGTTGTTGTTTTCCCAAGTTGGAATATGTTTGATCTTAACATGCTGTGTTGGGAGTCAAAAATATGGCAGGAGCCAGAGCAAAACAAATGAACAAACCACAAAAATGATTTGTTTCCCTAAATGTAAATTAGTTCATATTTATGTCCTCTGTATTTATTGCACTGCTATTTACAACTTGGTAGGAACATTTGAAGGAGAATTTTCAAGATGATTTTCAAGAGGTCTCTGGGGTAAAGAGGAGAAGAAAAATAAGTCTTGTGGGTTTTCTTTTGCACATGTAACCATTGGATACAAGTCCATATCTGAATAGCTGGGTTTATTTTGTCCTTGAGAATTGGAGATGCAATTTCTATTTTTTTAATCTAACTGTACAAGAATAGCTGATCTGATTACAGTCAAAAAATATGATGTTCCTGGCTGAAAGACTATTTCTGAAGTAGAAACATTCTTTGTCAATTTATTTAAAAAGGAAAGTATGGGATCTCTCTTTGGGTATTACAGAGAGTTGAACAGCATATTAACTTAAAACTGTGTTTACCTGAAATCACATATTAGAGGCTGTTTGGTAGCAGAGAAGTGCTCTAGGCACTGAAAATTAAGTACACGCATGATCAAAGTCATAGCATAGAATTGCTTAAGGTAAGCTGAGAAAAAATGCATTTGAGAGATGCTGTTAACAACTGTTTAGAAGGATATGTGAATTTAATAATATTAAGCACCAATGCCTATGCTTGCTTACAATTAAAATACATACTTTTACACCTTCTGATGGGAAAGAAGACACTACACTTCATTAGATAATGCAGAACACTGTTTATATTGCAGTGGGATGGAGGGAGCGCTTATTTACAAGAATTGAGAGATCTGGAAATCTGGTTCCCTTCTCTGGGCTTTTGTTTTTGTTTGTTGTTAAATTTATACCCAACATTTTTTTCATAAGCTTGACATGGATATATTTTTTTTCTCCTTTTCCCAGCTCTCTACCCTTTATAACAATATCCATATGAGGTGGTTTGGCACCTCAAGAGGATCTGGGCTAGAGTCTAGTTTTCCATATATGGTCTAGTTTCCCATATATGGTCTAGTTTTCCTTAATCTATTTGCCTGCCTGCCTGCCTGCCTGTCTGTTTGTCTGTCTGTCGATCTATCAATCACCTACCTACCTATCTATCTCCCTCTCCCTTTCCTTCCTTCCTTCCTTCCTTCCTTCCTTCCTTCCTTCCTTCCTTCCTTCCTTCCTTCCTTCCTTCCTTCCTTTCTTTCTTTCTTTCTTTCTTTCTTTCTTTCTTTCTTTCTTTCTTTCTTTCTTTCTTTCTTTCTTTCTTTCTTTCTTTCTCACATTTTATAATCACCCACCTCCCTTATAAAGGGACTCTGGGAAGTGTCCAATAAAATATTTAAAAAGCATAAAAGCAGTATATAAAATGTGAATTCTTTAGCATGCCTGTAAATATTCCTACAGGTAAAAGTTCCTGTAAGTTCAGTATAAAACTGAATATTTTCAATGTAGTGTGATCCACTGTGGAACGATTTTGTTCATCAGTTCAATCAGGAGGTTTGGGAAGTATTATATAAGGGCACAAAGATGCAACTTTAGCACACGTGAGGACATAAGCATATTTCAGAAGCAGTGACTTGTTCTTTGGCTCACATGGAGTGTCTCAGGTGATGGTTAGTTGTTTTCAATATTTAAAAGAAAAAGAAACATTTTTTCCCAGATATTGAACTAAGACTGGGAAATCAGAAGATAGAATAACAGAGTTTGATGAAGGAACTTTGGAGGTCTTTTAGTCCAACATCATATCCAAGCAGGAGAGACCCTGTAACATTCCAGACAAAATATGACTGGCTAGATGATGTTTCCAAAAGCAGGTCCTACCCAGGTGCCAAAGCCAATAAAAAACACCAGACATGAGGAATGGCATTTTCAATTTTTTTATTGAAGTACTCCAGCTAAAATGGTCTCAGCAACTAAAGGAGCCAAGACCCCAAACAAAACACAAACACAAATTTTATACAATTATGATTAAGGAAGCTAACACCCTAAGAATCATTCATTATTCCTTGAAACATGTTTTTTTATTGGATTCTTCTACATTACTCTCCTTCTTCATATGCTGAATGTGTTGCCAATAAGCTTTCTTATCAAAAGGGCTGTGTGTTACTATTGTAATAAGCTAGAGGTTACCAAAGTTTATGTCTACATGCCTTAGCTAGCATCCTTCTAATTTGTAACGTTCTTGTTGCTAAGCAGTAGTGTCCCATCATTCATTACTGATCTTCGCAGCTGCAACTTACTATCTTAAAACTTTCCTAATTCCAACTTGAGATCTTCACAGCCTCTTCTTGAAAACTTCCACTAATGGAGCACCACAACTTTTGGAAACAATCCATTTCACAATTACGCTCACTGCCATAGGAACTCACTAGATAACTTTTAACTAATCTTACTTTCTGTCTCCCTACCTTATGGTGTTGCTTTGGGGAGTGGGAATGGAATAAAAAGAGATTCCCATACGAGATAACCTCCTGGAGGAAACACATAATATCAATCTAACAAATAAGAAGGAAAATAAATAATCACACTGTAACTTTCTGCAACTTGAGCTTTTTTAGCCTCTTCCTTCCCTGATGGGGACAACTATGACTTTTCCTAGTGAACATTATCAGACATTTGGGAGGGTTAACCATGAAGTGGCATAGATACTGAAATCAATGGTTAGTCTAATCTAATCCAGTTGATGTAGACTCTGAAGTTTGCAGCCTTCGTTTATTTTTAGGAGCCAAGAACAATTTTGGACCTTGCAATATAAGAAAAAAAAAGTGAATTTAGATAGGCTGATAATTTGTAAGAAACTTGTCTAATCAAAGACAAGACCAGCAGAGATTCAGATTTACTGCTTGTAGCAAGAGGGAGAATTCTGCTCGCTGCATAAAACTTTTCAAAACTTACAAATTCAAGAACTCAATTTTTTATATTATTAGTATTGTATTCTTCTTTTGCTTTTGGAATTTTTGGAAGTGCACCAGGAGCCATTATGGAACAGATAAGCTAAGCATTCATGTTAAATTTATATTTACTGACAAAGAAATAAAGGGAGAGTAGTATAGCTCTATTTCAAGCTATTTAGCTCTCATCAGCTAGCCCTACCCTTCTGGGATTCAAACCCTGGCTACTTGCATATTAGGTAGATGTATTAACCTGTAAGCCATGGGATCTACTTGCTTTGTTGGCTGTACCAGGGAAGAGATTAAGGGTTTTTTCTATCAGAGCAATCTAGTCTACCCAGATATGGGTAGACCAGGTTGCCCTGATAGAAAAAACACCTAGACATTCATGGTTTACTAAACCTTCTTCAATCTTATTCTACACCGAGGTATCTGAACTGGGTTTTACCTATATACATACAATTTCCTTTCCCTTTTTCTAAATTAATCAGTTGAGGCATGTGACTAATAAACTGAAATTGGTGACTTTTAAAAAATAATAATCTAAATGTTTAAAAAGAAGGGGAGCAGTTCAAAGTGATGTCTTTACAAGCATCACATTCATGTGACCAGCCAGTATTATATTTATGTAAAGACAACAAATAACTTAGGCTTTCTGATCGTACACCTACAATTTAGACATATCTAAGCTAATGAAATGGAGCTGGGTGGGGATATTGTTCCTTGCTTGAGAGGTCAAAGTATTTCTGGATCATATCTATGGTGGGGCACAGCCTGTGCTTTCATCACTAGCAGAAATATAAAAAGGAACACCTGAAGCCTTATGAAATATGAGGCTGTCTCAGTAATTCAAGAAAGATACTTTGTCAGCATGCCTTACAAATCATTTTTGAAAAACTTTGAATAGTCATCATATAGAACTCTGTGAATATTCCATAAGGAGATTCATTTTGAAAATGATTCTATCAAATTTCCAAAATGAATCATCAGAACTATCAAATTGCTACAAACCACCTTGACAGACATAAAATCAACTTTGTAAAAATCAAACTGACAAACCAAATGGACTTGATTTGGCATTTCAAATAATTGATCTGAACTGAATAATGTTGTCCATCTTGGACCTCCAAATATATTCAAGGGGAGCCTCATTTTGAGAACAGTGATTCAATCATGTGTAATCAATGATCAGATTAGGATTGATTTGCACACTTCTAATGAATTCTATATGTGCATGTGCAAATAAAATGGAAGGTTTTAATGTTCCTTGCTCCTTAACAGATCACTGGATAAATGAATGCACAAATTGCATATTTTAACCCTGTGCAATATTGTTTCAAGTTCATAAGAAGATTGATTAACAAAAAGTAATTTGGAAGAAGTAGCTGGTAGACTTTCTGGTATGACCTCAAAAACTCCTCATTACATTTGCAGTGATCCAGCAATTCCCTCACTGAACACCATTAAAGATGTATGCTGATGGTACTTTGCTTTTATTAGAGTCATAAAGAGCAAAATAGACTCATAAAGGAAGTTTAACTGGCTACTTTGCAAAAACATAGTGGCATAAGTTTGTAGTAGGTTCCCCTTATCTATCCCCTACCTAAGAAATCATCACCAGCCAAACTAGAAGAGCTATACATAGTTTGGATGCCTCATTTACCACCAGAAAACAAATGTTCTTACCTTATTTCACCTAATTAATGAAAGACTGTGAAAAATAAGGACAAAAGTGTCTAACTATGTTTGGCTATTCCAAAAGCCTTCCCTTTTTAGTTTAGCGCCCATTCAAAAGGAATGTTGAATGTTGTAGACTTCATACATGAGGTTTTCAAAGGCTGCAATAGACGCATTGGAAAAATGAACATTTTATTTTCAATAATGGATATCCATGCCAACTTACAAAATGCCCTTTCCATTTTCACTGCAGTTTTTACTCAGCTCAGATGTTTTGTTAATGAATGAATGGAGCAGGTTTGAAAACCTACATCATGCATTAAATCTTGGCACAGATCTAATTCTAGCTACTCTAATTTTGGACATCATGTGCACTTAAAATGTGTTTACAAAACACCAAAAATATCACCATCTGTCCATTTCTGGACTGGCAAATCCCAAGCTAAGATTTTAAAACAATGCAGCGATTCCAGTTCTGATCTCTAAAACCAAGAAATAAAACAACCCCCAAATAACAACCCTGGCTTATTGAAAAGACAATTGCACAGCTGACAATAATTACCTAATGTGTCACATAAAATAGAAGCATACACTTCACACTAAACATGTGAACGTGATCAGATGTGCTCCGTCTACCATGTTTTTTAAACAAAGAAAGAAACAGCAGATTTACACAATTGTGTTAATAACATTGCTGCATAAGGAAAATTTCTTCTGGTGATCTTATGCTCTAGGGAGAGTCAGTAAAGTATGTTTTGCTGCTATTTCGACTTAAGCAGAAGTCTTTGAATGTAGAACCAATTTTGCTGACTCTATAACTTGGAGATAATTCTGTCTCAAACCAATCTTAAGAATCGCTACAGTAACTGCAACAATTAAGGCAGACTCTTTGTATTACTCAGAAGTGTTTCTGAATAGTAGTTTGGTTATTATTATTATTATTATTATTATTATTATTATTATTATTATTATTATTATTATTATTATTATCTACTTTTAACCAAGGTCTGGAACTTCTCTTGGATATGATAAGCAATCACATAAAGGATTGAAAATTTTCATTTCAAAATCTATTAAGAGGAGTCTCCAGTCAGTGCTAAGAGTCACAAGACACCCATTAAATGCCCATGATTTCACTTTGACATTTATATATCATTTCTGACAGGGAGTTCAGTGCCCTTAAAAATTGTACCACCTTGAAACAAACCAAACTTTTTGTTGGGCTGCTAACTTGAAATTACTCTAAAAACAAAAACCTAAACTCTTGCTTGCTGCTCTTCATTATGAAAGCCAGCACAATTTTATATTGGTAGTGACAGATTGTAGTTAATTCTGCTGTTGGGGAAGAAGAAAGAGGAGGAGGAGGAGGAGGAGGAGGAGGAGGAGATGAAAATGATACATGTGAAATACACAAAAACCAAATAGTTATAGTTTGGTGACAATAGTGGGAACTAGACTGGCGTTGCCATAGGGCAGCTTAGACAATGAGATGATTTGTGTGGGGATTATTCATTGTTGTCGTATGGTCAACCAGATGTTCAGACTGTATTTGNATGGGGATACAACCATGATGGATCCATAGAATGCGACTGCGGGGAGGCTCCCCAGACAATGGAACACCTATTAAACTGCACCCTGCTACCACAACCCTGTACATCACATGACCTCCACGATTACACCCCATGTGCCAGAGCCTGTGTTCTACAGTGGCTGGGAAAAGTGTAGTGACACGAGAAAAGATTTTTGTCCACCTATGGAGTCCTCCTCAAAGACCTGAGATAGACAGATATGATTCTCCGATGATGCTACAGATATTGTCACAGGATGAAAGCTGTTCCAAATAAAGCTGCCTTTTGTAATTGACTGATGGTGAATTTGTCAGTGCTGATGACGTTCAAATGGAGCTCGAGTTGTTTTGGTTTTGTACCCAAGGTGCCTATGACTATTGGTATTGCCTTTGCTTTCTCTTGTCACAGTTGTTCTATTTCTATTTGCAATTCTTCATGCTCTTTCTCTTCTCTTCTGCTGTCTCCAAGTACTGCCACATCTACTGTTCAGATTTTTTTTGTTTTTCTTACTTACAATTGTTAAATCTGGGGTGTTATGTAGCAAGTGCCTATTGGTTTGAATTCTAAAATCCCAGAGCAATTTAGCTTCTTCATTTTCTATAATTTTCTCTATTGTATGGTTCTATCAGTTCTTGCTTGCAGGAAAAAAAATGGTACTTCTTGCAGACCTTTCAATGCACCATTGTTACTACTTTGTCATGGGTAGTCAGCCTGTACAATTTTCTAGCAGCAACTAGCCAGGTGATCCACTGGTGCTTCTGCTTTTTTACAGATAGGGCACCTGCCATCTATTGTTCTCTTCTCAGTTCTGGCTTTGTATATGTTTGTTCTCAAGGCTTGACCTTGTGTAGTCAGGATTCTCTGTCTCTTTCTTCAACTTTTCTGTTCTTAGCTTTGCCAACCATTTTTTTACTCTATTATAATACTTTGTCTTCCCATGTCTCTGTTCTGTTCTTCATTTGGTCTTTACTGTAGGCCAGTTTGTTCTATCCAGTATTCAATAAGCCTTCCTGGTATGCTAGCTTCAGTGCATCTATTTCACTGTCCTTCAAATATTCTTCTAATGCTCTTTTTTCTTCAACTGTCAACTGTACTTGCAATATTCCACATTCACCTATTTTCCCTGGTAGATAGAGTTTGCCAACATTTTGCTAGTAGGAAGGGCATTATTCATTGTCATTATTTTTCTGGTATCCCTATCCAGGGTCTTTAGTTCTGCTTGAATCCAGTCCCTTATTCCAGCTAATGACTGAATTGCCCAGGTATTTAATTACCTTGATGCTATTTCTTCCACTGAGTTTGGACTTTAAGATGTTCTTCACTCTCTTGATGTATTCACTTCTAACCTTTTTTTTTTTTTTGACTTCTGTGTGCTTGATGTTGTCTGCTTGAAGGATGCCCATTTGTAAGGTTTGTCCTCATTGTTGTTGTTATTATAACATGATTTATATATATCATCCACTAATTTTATGCTTCAGGTAGCTCACAGTGAGGTACATTGAAATATCCATAAAATTAATTATTAAATATGGTAGCAAGCAAGAGGCAAAAGGGGAAACAGAGAAGGGGAAGGGGGAGGGGGAAGGGAAGGATGCAAATTATTGCAGAAATCATTAAATAAGATTTTGCAACAAGAACCTTTTGCAAAAAGAGGTATACAATCACTTTTCCTGCCCCAGTATTGGGAGCAGCAGCATCCTCATAGGAAATAAATAATGAAAAATATTTTAAATTACTCATGACTAATAGTCTAATTGAATATAATTTTATTTTGGAAGGTAGTTTCATGTAAAAAAACAACAACAACCAGAAACTGAAGTTTGTAGGATTGGGTCGACAGGTAGTAAACTTTACTGTGGTCCTAGACCAACCTCTCTCTCTGTGTGTGTGTGTGTGTGTGCGTGTGTGTGTGTACATACATGCATATATACATACTGCAGAATGCTGCATAGTTAATTATGATAACAATTAAAAACTAATTAAATGTGTTAAAAAGAAATAAAGGAGAGGAAGGATAAGATTCTGAATGTATTCAATAAATATAAATTTATTAGACAATATTTGCTCTTTAACTCTCATGGGAGCAATGAAAATCTGGAGTACATTATGACTGATATTGATCTTATAATATTCTAGGACAGTGTTTTTCAATCTTGGCCACTTTAAGATGCATGAACTTCAACTCTGGGGAATTCTAGGAGTTGAAGTCCACTGATTTTAAATTGGCCAACATTGAGAAATCCAGTGCAAGGAGGTAGAATATGTATCAATGATCATCTCTCCCTGGGACTTCCTTTATGATGAGATGACTTAGAACATTATCCAAGTCTGAATAGAAATTACAGTGCAACAATAATGTTTTCTATCTTCTAATACATGGGAGTGAGGGTGGCATTTATGGAAGAGAAATGTTTGGTATTTCCCATCAATGCTTGCTGAAAAGAACATGTTGAGGAAATTCTCTGTGATGTCTATTGTTTATTAAGGATTGACAATCATCTCAAAGGTGCTTTTTCAAAAGGCAACTCAACTGTTTTTTTTTTCTTGAGGAAGAAAAACAAAATGGTTTGCTTCTCATCCAAGCAACTTACATTGTGATGAAGTTTCTTAGGTGAGAAATGAAATGTTTTGTTCTTCTTCAAGGAAAAATAATCCAGTCCAAAGCACCTTTGAGACAACCATGACCTGGAGATTGAGAATCTCCACAGATTGACATTATCAGATGGATTAGTGGTAGAAGACAGTCTCCAAGTGTTATGTTATCTTGGAGCTGAGCTCATATCTTGTTGCCTCCAGTGTCAGGGACTTTCTCCTTCAATGATATTTTTGCTTGATCATATCCTATCCTTTGTATGTGTTATGGCATGGGTTGTGGGTTTTTCCCTTATGTATCTTTCCTCCCCAATCACCACTGATTGGAATCAACCCCAAAGAAAATTGGTTAGCCAGCATAACACTGTGTTGCCCATTGTGACTCAATCCAAAAGGATACTATGGTTGATGGTCTCCAAAACTGCTGAGAGATCAAGTAAGGCAAAGATAGATATATTGCTATTATCATCCTATGCCAGATATCATCAAAATCATGATCAATGTCATTTCTGTTCCATATCCAGGTTTGAAACCTGACTGAAAATAATCTATATTGTCTGCTTCATTGAGGGTCTTCTGAAACTGTTGCTCAACCTTCTGCTCTATCCAGTGATGACTTCAGGGTTGCTTCCTTAAAAGGTAAAGGAACAATCCCCTCATTCAAAGAACAATGAACCACTGCTAGGACCCATTCACCTGATGCCTCTGAGCCACTTTTCACAAGCCAGGAGGAGCAAAGATTAAAAATGCAGGTAGCTGAGCTCATATCCTAAAAGCCCTGTCCACTTCCTCTGCTCTGAGAGGTTTAAATTACATACAAATATTAAAAAGTATTATAAAGAGAGCCAATACATAATGTTACTTACTGTAACCCTATTCTAAAATTATTTAGCCATATGATATAATTAGCCTTCCATTCAAAAAGAAGAATAAATAAATATACGTAGACATGTATGAATGGACCATTGCATCCAGTTTTGGTCATCACATTATAAAAAAGATGTTGAGACTCTAGAAAAAGTACAGAGAAGAGCAACTGGGGTGATTAGGGGACTGGAGACTAAAACATATGAAGAATGGTTACAAGAACCGGGCATGGCCAATCTAGTGAAGAGAAGGACCAGGGGAGACATGATAGCAGTTTTCAAATATTTGAGGGGCTGCCACAGAGAGTAGGGGGTCAAGCTATTTTCTAAAATACCTGTAGGCCAGACAAGGAATAATGGATGGAAACTGAGCCAGGAGAGATTTAACCTGGAAATAAGGAGAAACTTTCTGACAGTGAGAACAGTCAACCAATGGCCCTCAGAAGTTGTGGGAGCATCATCACTTGAGACTTTCAAGAAGAGATTGGATTGTGATTTGTAAGAAATGGTGTAGGGTCTCCTGCTTGGGTGGGGGGTTGGACGAGATGACCTACAAGTCTGATTATCTGTTATCTATTTATTTGTTATCATTTGTTATGAATTTCAATGGCTTCTGATAATTGATTGCTTCTTACAGCTTATCCTTGCAGACAGTTCTGATATGCAGGTGCTGATTAGTAAAACATTGCAAAACAGAATTATTAAATATATGACTGGATGACATCCTAATGAAATCATGTTTTTTAAAATTTACTTCTGAATTTTAAATTTGGGAAATGAAAAAAATGGGACCATGATTAAACATCTAAACAAATGACAAAAGGCATTACAAGGGTTACAACATGTAATCAGACTCAAATTATTATTTGGGTGGTCTCATTTGGTGGGCAATGGTGAAAGGTCAGGTTGGGTCATTTTACAGAAGATTTGTTTATATGATCTCTGAGAGTTGATATTAACATGAGGCACATAATCAATCAACTGGCCAATATCCATCGAATCAGGCACTCTTAGTTACAAATTATTTTCCTGTTGTCATAGAATTCCAATGATGCATGATCTCTCTAAGAATCAGAAATTAAAATTCAAACAAACAAGACATTATTGAAACACACACGCTGAAATGAAAAGCATAAAAGATATTTCACTAATCCTGGGTATAATCTATGATTCCTGAGAAGAATTGCATGTCCTATTAAATTGCTCCAGAATGCTTCCTAAGAATATCTATTTATGGAAATATATTTCCATAAATTAAATGAGGAGAAAAGGCATGCCATTTTTATAATTGCAAGAAAGATTTTCCAAAAATGGACAGCACAGATACATATTATTTCTACTCAACGAATATAAGCGGATTTTCTGCTATTATCACTACAAGCAAGAATCTGTTATTATCTTTCCTGCTGTGATGTTTGTTTCGCCCTTTATGGAGCAAAGAAAATGCAAATTGTTGTACAACAGTATAAACTTCTGCTAAAGACAGGTATTATATGTAAAATCAGGAATTAGGTCTGTGAGTCTGTGAGTCTGGTAGCAAAATATATCAATCAATTTTCAGCATTTGACAAATACAATTCAGAACAAACATACATCTGTATTGTCTAATCTATATTTTTAAAAGAATATGATTATTTTTTCCTGCTAAAATCCTATATATGGAAGTAAGTCTCATTGAATCCAATGAGGCTTTTGAGTTGTATCATCTTGCCCAGGATGCTGAGATCTTAGAAAGTAGGCAGAGAAGAGCAGCAAACTTGTGTTGTCATGGCATCATCACATGACATATGAGGACCTTTTTCCCCCTTAACTAAACTGGGTGTGGGCATGGCCAACGTGTGATGCATCCAGCCCATGGGCTGTGAATTTGACAATCCTATGATAAAGGGTTCTGGAGACTAAACCATATGATGAATGGTTGAGGGAATGAGGTATGTCTAACTTCTCAAAGAAAATGATTAGAGGGGACATGATAATTGTCTTTCAATACATGAGAGGCTATTACAGAGAATAAGGGATTGATGTATCCTGCCAAAGGGCAGGATAAGAAATAATGGGAGGAAGCTTGTTAAAGAGTGAACCCACCCAGAAGTAAGGAGAATTTTTCTGACAGGGAGTACAATTAATCAATAGAATAGTTTGCCTCTTGGAGTTGTGAGTGTTCTATCACTGGAGCTTTTCAATTCAAATAAACTGGACATTCATTTGATCAGGATGAAGTGTTTTTTTTCTGGTGAGACTAGTCTATCAGGGTAACCTGGTCTACCCAATTATGGGATGGAGCATACTGCTTCTGCTTTTGCCTTTCAGTTCCAATCCAGGAGCTTTCACAGGCAGTCGCTTTTGTGACAAACTATTTTTGTGTTGAATTTATGTTGATCAGGATGGTATAAAGACTCCTGCCTTCAGCAGAGGGTTGGACAAGAAGAACCCTGAGGTCCCCTATGAGGCTATGTTGTATGATGTGACTTATTCCATAAGGAAAAACACTTCTGTCAACCCAGGCTTTCCTTTTCTATGAAGAGAGAATGATGTAAGAAAGAAGAACTATTGTGTTCTTTTCATTCAGTCTTAGCATATATCTGAGTCTTCAAATAATTCAGTATGTCCAATTTCTTACTCACCGTCTGTTCTGCTGCTATTTAGATTTATATCATCTTTCTAGTAAGTATCTAAAGCCATGCAAAGAGACTTTAAAGTATTTTTTCCATTACTGTGGTTCATTAAAAATGGGCACCAAAAAATGTAATAAAAATGACTTGGTTTGTGGGAGTGGCTAAGGGGACCTAGGCAGCAGAATTGTTTTCAAAGTTATGACTTTCAATGGTGCTAAAAGTAACATTTTCCAGCTTTAACATAATAGCAATGGCACGTAGATTTATATACCGCTTTACAGTGCTTTACAGCCTTTTCTAAGCAGTTTTTACTGACCTTGAATGGATGGAAGGCTGAGTCAACCTTGAGCCTGGTGAGATTTGAACTGCCAAATTGCAGTCAGCAGCAGTAGTTTGCAGTACTTCATTCTTACCATTTCCCCGCTGTAGCTCATCAGTCAAGTTGTACCACAGATAGATATGAATTTTAACAAGCTGAACCATGTTTATGTGAACTAAGCTTACTGAGCTCAGTGAGAAGAAACAGTTCAGAAATATATACAGTTATGGTCATAACAGTTTTCAGAAATATCTAGCTCATTGAGCTTTAAATCTACTCCCTTTTTCAGCCTTCAGTGAAGTGTGACCAATTTCAAGTCATACTATACTATTGTGTTAAGTTTTAGGATTGGGGCAATTTTAGTTTTGCTTTTACAACTATTATCCTGTTTTAAGCTCCATTACTTGCCCCGCTCCCCTTTTCATGTACAATATCACTTCTTGGAACTTTGGAGACTCAAGACTTAAAAAAAAATAACCAACAAAATTGAATATTTTTAATATTGATTTATCAGATTTATTTGCCTCCCATTCCACCTTGAGGCAACACTTTATGAGATATACTTAACTCTGGTAAGCGGGCTGTGTTTTTTTCCTCTAAATTAGGTAACAACTGAATTGAACAATAGACTCTTCATCCTTTTCCCTGTTTTTGGTTGCAGGGGAATTTCACTATTTCCCTTAAGTGTTGGACCATTGTATTGTGTTGGACTAATTCAATGAAGGTAAGTTAATTGTAGATGAAAGTTAAAACAGATTTCCTATCAACCCTGAAGCTGACCTGGCTGTGTCCATTTTGGGGTTTCAGTGCTGCCAAAACTGGAGCTGTGGGAAAGGGAGGGAGGAAGTAGAGATAGCTGGGGTGCTGTAGCCAAAATAAAATACTTCCTCCTGGGAACTAAGAACATTCCTACCAGGTGTCCAGAAGGAAGGGACTGGAGACATCTAGCAATGGACTGTATCCAGTGGTGGGATTTAATTTTTTTTTACTACCGGTTCTGTGGGCATGGCTTGGTGGGTGTAGTGTGGCTTGGTGGGCATGGCAGGGGAAAGATACTGCAAAATCCTCATTCCCTCCCCATTTCCTGGGGGAAGAATACTGCAAAATCTCCATTCCCTCCCCACCCAACTAACCTACTTTCCAGCTCCCTTCTCCTATGCAGGACAACAAAAGAAGACCCACCCGATCAGCTGGGACTTGGGAGGCAGAGAATAGATGGGGGCAGGGCCAGTCAGAAGTGGTATTTGCTGGTTCTCCGAAGTACTCAAAATTTCCACTATTGGTCACCAGAACTGGTCCAAACCGGCTGAATACCACCTCTGACTATATCCTGATTGGACCATATGACCGACTGTTTGGAGAAAGTGAAATAACTTTCACTTTTAATTAGATGAAAACCATGGGAACATTTACAGTCACTTTTCACCGGTTCATGCCAATATGACGTATCCAATAAATCTATTCTTAGAGGAATCCAACTACCTTGGAGTTTTGATTGCTATGGGTATGTTACTTGGAACCCCGACACTTCCATTCATATGAATAAAACAAACAAGCCAGGTAAGAGAAACATATCCAGTTTCATGCTAAATTACAGGTACTGCTCGACTTACCACGGTTCAGTTTTTGTTACTGAAGCTACAACAGCACTGAAAAAGTGACTTGAGACAGTTTTTCACACTTTATAACTGTTGCAGCATCCCCATGGTCACATCATCAAAATTCAGATGCTTGGCAACTGACTCATATTTATGACAGTTGTGGTGTCCAGGGGATATGTGATCATGTTTTGCAACCTTCTGAAATGCAAAGTCAATAGGGAAACACTATTTACTTAACAGCCATGTTACTAACTTAACAACTGCAGTGGTTCACTTAAGAACTGGGGCAAGAAAGCTTGTAAAATGGGACAAAACTCACTTAACCAGAGTTTCACTTAGCAACAGAAATTAGTTATGGCTTAGTTATGGTCATAAATCGAGGACTATCTATACAGATTTTTACGAGTTGGTTGTTGTTGTTGTTCATTGTGAAGTCATGTCCAACCCATTGCGACCCCATGGACAACATTCCTCCAAGTCTTCCTGTCCTCTACCATCTTCTGGAGTCCATTTAAGCTAATACTGGTTGAGCTCATCAGATAACTACAAAACCTTTTTGAAATTTACTTCATTCCCATTTCTTTTTAATTATTGATTGCCACTTTCTCCTACTTCAACTTATTGGAAAGTCCTGGTTTTAAAAGTTTGATGAATGGTGTTTAATAATCCTTGGAAAGCAAGACTACTGCAACTAGTATATTTGAGAACATTCACCACTTTGAATAAATAAGGTCTCTTCTATTATTTAAGTTTATGAAATCATGCAAGCTGACCGAAAAGCTGCCTATCAACTTTCCACACGCTGACATATTCATAAACATGTATGAAAGGGTGTGTGTGTGTGTGTGTTTGCATGTTTTTGTTTGCTAAATTTTAAATGGTTTTAAGTAACTAACTATGGTTATGTCCAGGAAAATACAACCGATAGAAAGATTTGCTCATGAAATATATTGATTGGTTTACAAACCTTTGTTAATTATTTATATCTACACAGATACAACTTGGCTAGCACAGCCCTTGAGATGTTTAGCTTAGTGGTTTACAAACCTGTGTTAATCATTTATATCTTGGACAACCCTTGGGATATTTTGCTAAACTTGTCAAAACTTATTTCAACCAGGAGGGAGGGTGAAAGGGAGAGGAGGAAAGGAAGGAAGGAAAATTAAATTCTGCTTTATAAAAAAGTCCAGTGAGAATCTGAAATATGTCACCAGTCTTAAAGGATGAGTTCACCATTATACTAAGCTATGATCTTCTTTAAAAAGCCAAAGTGTCTTGCCTTTCACACTAATATTACATTTTATACTAAGCCAAAAGCAAATAACAGACTTAGCATTAGGTTTGAATTAGACCCATATTTTTCCCAATTTCTTTTACTAAATGCTTAAATTTACTTTTGCATGTTTTAGTGACAGTATGTAGATACTTTATTCAATAAATCTCTAATACTTACTCAAAAGTAAATCCACAGTATAGACAATTATATTCCTAAATAGAGAAAAATGAACCAATTTGCTTTAGGTATAAAACTTCTGATACAGTATAACTCAAGTATTATATATTATTGGTCACTTCAAGTCAGTGTTGACTCCTGGCAACTGCCTAGCCCTAGACAAATCCCTTCAGTTTTCTCAGCAAGGATTTTCAGAAATAGTTTTGTCCTTGCCTCCTTCCCAGGATGAGAGAGAGTGACTGACTTAAATCATTTGTGCTTTAGGTAGCCCAAGTGTCTTAACTATTACACCAAACTGGCCATCTTTTAGCTTAAGATTTTTCTGATAAAAGTACAACAAAAAACTATATGCATAATTGCACAAAGTTGTAATATTTGTGAATTACTCCTAACTAAATATAGATAGATTATATATAAATGTTGCTACGATCACCAGTAAATATATAAGTGAAATGATGCTAGAGCATAAGAACTGGGAATATATCAGTATTAGAAACCACAGTTAAAGCCAATGTACAATACTTTCTCTTCCTCCCTCTCTCTGTCATTTATCTGTCTGTCTGTCTGTCTGTCTGTCTGTCTGTCTGTCTGTCTCTCTCTCTCTCTCTCTCTCTCTCTCTCTCTCTCTATCTATCTATCTTTCATACTTCCATAAATGTCTTATTCCTTTTGAGATGCACCTGTTTAATGTAACTTTAGCAGCTTTAGTCATGTTGCATGTCTTAGTATGATTAAACTACATATTTTTCAATAGTGGATACATTGTTGGGTGGTTCTATTATGTGTTCCTTTTAAAATGTGGAGGTTATGAAATCTAGGTAGTTTATATGTATCATTATTACTATTTCCAAGTTTTATTTGTTTATATATCATACATTATTTTAGCAGATCTGTGAAGATTTGAAAGACCATTAAACTAAACTTATGTTTTCTATTTAATCACAAATAAAACCTTGCCATCTTGAAGTTTTCATTGTAGACAATTCATAAGAAAAAGTATTACTCTCGAATTTCAAGGACAGAGGAAAAATGAGTGTGTTTTATCTACAGTAGAAGCACTGACCATTTTCTTGAACAGGAGCATTGTGTGAATTTGAATGTGATGTGTCCAGATTAATAATTCCACCAAAGTATTCTACCAAAGAATCACTAGAAGATCAGATGTGAATTAAGAAAAGATCAGATGTGAATTAAGGACCCTTGCATTAGTTGTGTGACCAATTAAAGTTACAAGAATAAAATGTCAATGAATTAAAAATGTAGCATCCTAATTATTCAAATTTAAGCATACAAATTTATAGGATGATCTTATGTATCACTATTAGAAGTCCCATAGCAATCAATGACATTTGCTCTCCAGTAAATGTGTACATGACTGTACCTTAATAGATTTATACTGGGTGACAAATGACTTGTATTATAGTTGAGTCAGGAAACATAAGACCGGATAGCTTAATAGAGTCTTCATTTCCCCATGGACAATGAACACAGAAAAAACATTGAATCATTTATCTGTGTCACTGTATTGTTTGTGATAGTTGATTGATGGATTTCACATGCTAATATCTATAACCTTCTCACATTGCCCTGGAGATGGGAAGAATGAATAAAAGAAGAGAATCTCAGTTAGGGTTTATAAATCATATAAAGTAAATGGGGAAAAATGTTTGCATTATCAGCATTCATTGCACCCCATCAATCAGTTCAAAATCTGATAAAAAATACAACATTTATAATTATTGGAGAATTACCACCTGGATACATATATTCTCAGAAGGATCTCTGTAAATTAGTTATCACTGTTCTCAGAGTAAGCTTCCAGTTTGTCCTTTTTTTTTTCAGAGAAGAACAATTTACAAAGTTGTTAAAAAACACAGAAGCCAAATGCTCCCTGTGAAGAGATTACTCCTATGGTACAGAAAGTATGGCAGCTGCTCTCGCATATTATCCCATATCCCAATTTTTTTTCCCTATCCCAATAGAAGGGGAGATAATAAATTAAATAGATCAATTGTTTTCACTGGCAATGAAACAGCAGTATCTCCAAAAGAGACTCACCCCAAAAGCAACAAAGAACAGCTCAAACAGAATATCTCAATCTCCACTTCAGGATGAACTTATCTAGTATAAGAAATTAATATATGACAATAGATTCACTTTAAAAAAAATTAGGAAAGCTTATTTGCAAAAGTTGCACATCACTATTGATAAAACATTTTTAAAATCCCTATTCAAAACAAATGTAAGTGGAACATAATGAAGAGAAACTAGAGAATATAGAAAAACCCGAGGTCCCTTACTTTTCACAGTCTGCAGATCGACTGCTATGCCAGTGGTGGTGGGAAGGGAGAAAGGAGATGGTTTCATGCATGTGGTTGACATTTGTACAAATGCAGTTTCAGAAGATGGACCAATGATTGGGGATCCCTGCTTTAAACTGATCGACACTTCTTTATTCAGAAGGTAAGGATCTCTGGCAGAGTTTTGCTGTAGATACAGGGTGATACAAGACTAAAGTGAAATCATAATTGTTGGGTAGTATCATTAACCGACCAATGTCATCACTGCTGAGAGGGATGCTTCATTCTCAGAGGAACTGAATCATTTTTTTGCTCACTTTGAAGTGGAGACATCAGAGACAGATAAAACACAACTACCAGCCAATTGTAGCTCCCACCTCATTGTGGAGGAACAGGAGGTGAGGAGCATTCTGAGGGCTGTGGACCCTAGAAAGTCTGCCGGTCCTGATGGTATCTCTGGCTGAGTGCTTAAAAACTGTGCTGATCAGTTGGCTGGAGTCTTTACTAAGATCTTCAATTGGTCTTTATCCCAGTCCACTATTCCATCTTGTTTGAAGGCTTTCACCATTGTTCCACTGCCGAAGAAGTTCCCTATCAATAACCTCAATGATTACAGACCAGTGGCACTCACTCCTATCATCTTTGAGAAATTGGTCTGCCGGCACATCATTTCTGGTCTTCCACATACATTTGATAAACACCAGTTTGCATTACAGAAAAATAGATCTACAGAGGACACTATAGCCATCACTCTTCACACTGCTCTGACTCATCTAGAACAGTGGGAGGGCTACGTGAGGATGCTTTTTGTGGATTTTAGTACTGTGTTTAACACAATTCTTCACGTAGATTAGCATCTAAACTTCTGGACCTTGGGCTTTCTAATTCAATCTGCCTTTGGGTTATAGATTTCCTATCTGGCCACTCACAGAGGGTCAGATTAGGTAACCATACCTCTTCAACCCTTATTCTTAACACTAATACACCACAGGGTTGTGTGTTGAGTCCCTTACTCTATGCTCTTTATGTGCATGACTGCATTCCCACNTGGTGATGAAGGGTCTTGTTAGATGACTTGACATATTTTGATACAAAAAAGGACAGAAGATAACCAGGAAACGGAAAGCCAAAGAAAAGAATCCCCCCTCCCTTTTCTAACCCAGGAAGGAATGCAAACACTTCCAGTTTTTTTTCTTTAACAAGATTCCCCCCTCCCACCTGGGCTGTCATGACAGCCCAGAGAAATAGCAGAGAAACAAGAGAGGAAGATATGTTGAGGGCTGACATTCGGACCCCCTAGAAAAA
>BHEV01028851.1:0-10750 GCA_004319985.1 Emydocephalus ijimae | reverse complement strand
GGAAAGCCCTATTTGATTCGTTATTCCTTCTTCCCACCAGGTTGTATTTAATTTATTTCTTCTCTTAGCCCTGCGCAGTTGGTTTTAATTTCTAGAGTCCCCTGGGAGCCCTCCCAGCCCCAGGGGGTGCCAGGGGGAAGGCTAGCAAACATACAAGCTACCCCCCATCCCTTCCTCATTGCCTTACTGCCGTTTTTTTTGTCTGCTTCTATTTAGACGCTCCGTTTCGCTCCATTTCCCCCCCACACCGAACTCAATTTTTTCTCGTCGATCGAAGTTTGCTTGTTTCTTTCTCTCTGTCCTTCCCCTGAGTACCTTGGATTGCCCCTGGGAAGTCTCCTGGTCGCTGTGAAAGGGCACCTGTTAGTCCACGTAACTGGCAGCCGCCATTTTAAGCGCCGCCTTGTGGCTGGGCGCCATTTTGTTTTTCCTCCCTTTATCTTTCCGATCGCTGCAGCGTGCCTTTACTAAAGCAGCAGGACCAGCAGGCCTGCTCACAAGGGTTTAAAGCTCCGAATTTGATCCGTTGTGTTGGAGTCTTGTTTCCTATCTCCGCTTGTTGCCTTCCTCCGCGCCCAGTTCCGCCTGGGACGGCAGTCTGGTATAGACTTGACTTTCGCCTTAAGGCCTCTGTCGCGCCTTGATCAATTTGATTGGCTTTCTGATTTAAAAAAAAAGAAAGAAAGAAGAATCATAATCATTAATTACAGGATCGGAGGAAAATAAGAGACAGAGAAAGATTTCCTTAATTGAATAAGTTTAAAAAAAATAAAAAATAAAAAGATAATAATAAATAAAGAAATAAATAACATAAACAAATAGGAAACGGGAGGGTGTAAAAGAATTTCCCAGGGCTCCCGGCCTTTGTTGCAGGTCGACCCCTAGGCGTGCCAACTACCTCATATTTGATCCTTATCTTCATCAAATTATCTAAAAATGGCAGAAGGCAATCCTTCCAGAGGCCCTTCTTTAAAGGCCAAATCAAAAACCCACCATCTGCGCAGGCACGTTAAGGATTCCAAAGCCTCCCAAAGGGACGCCCTAAGACGCCACAAGGCGCTGGAGAAAGAAATAGACAAACGCACCAGACAGGCAGGCTCAGTGCCTCCAGCACCATCCACTCCTTCTATCTCTACCCTACCCCGCCTCCTTTAATCCATTCCTCCCTATCCAGGCGCAGCTCACCCTCTCAAGGCCACCAGGCCTCTGGAACGCCGGCCAGACGAACACCAGAGGCTACCTTCACACCCACAGCCGCTGGCCTGTGCCAGGAGGGACCTCTCATTCAGGCGGTTCCGGAGCAACTGAGATCCTGGATGGAGTCAGCTATCCGCCGAGGAATTGTGGAAGGACTCCAACAGATGGCTATGCCTGGTCTGCCTCCGCTGGCCACCGAATCCGTAAGATCATTCCCACTCATACCGGAACCGTCCCAGGATCAGGTACCTCATCAAGGGGAGGTTTCCCCCTCAGGGAGGACGAGGAGGCGGCAGGGGACTTAGATTTGTGCAGGGAGGAAGAGGAGCAACAGTTTGACTTGGGGTCCTTACAATACAACGAACCCCTTTCTGACAGAACCATCAGCGGCAGAGATGTCCGAGGACGAAGGCCTCACTCCTGACCAACCCGCCTTGGTAGGGCTCTTCAAGCCTCAACTATTCAAATCCCTCCTATTCAAAGCAAGGAATATCTCGGGCCTAACAACTCAGAACCCCTCTGACTCCTCTTCTCTTGCTCCGGAAGGTCCAGAGGACTCCATTTTTAAACAGCCTGTGGTGGAAGCCGAGGTCATTCCAACCCCCCCATCTTCCTTCACCTGGTGTCCAAGAAACTTGCCTCCTCAGCAGCCCCCCCAGCCCCTTCGGCCCATGATAAAAAGTTCTTCAACCTAGACCCAGATATCTCCAACCTGCTGGGCACCCCGGAGGTTGATGAGCCCATTGTGGGCCTGGCCTCTTCCTCCACCCTCAGCGACCCCTTAGAGGCCCTGAGCCCGGAGGAGAAAAGGTCGGAGCTGGCCTTACGCCGAGCTCACCAGTCAGACGCGTGGGCAATCAGATTGGCCACGGCCGCTTCCTTCTTCATCAGGTCATCCATTCGCTGGCTTCGCCAGCTTAAACAACATGTTCCAGCCTCCAATGTCCGCGCCCATCAGGACATAGCCAAGATCACGGCCGCGGCCAAGTTCTCAGCCGACGCCACCTTTCACTCTGTTAAGTTTTCCTCCCACGCCATTTCCTCCCACGTCTCTGCCCGCCGTCTGCTCTGGCTAAAGCATTGGCAGGCAGACCTCAAAAATAAGGTGAAATTGGCCTCTGTTCCCCTCGTGGGAAATAAACTGTTCAGACCATCCCTGGATCCCCTTCTAGTCGAAGGAAGGAATAAGAAAAAATTCCTTCCATCCCTCATCTGCAAGTCAGAACCCAGATCCCTGCAGCCCTTTCGGAGAGCTCCCTTTCGTCCCTATTTCCAATCCCCTTTCCCTCCCAGGTACCAAAGCCCCCTCCCTTTGGCTCGGGACAGCCCCAGGACAGGACCGACTCCTCTGATAGGCACAGAAGAGGCAGTAACTTCAAGAGGCCCTTTTGTGGCTCTGGCAGCAGGCCCTTCTGGCGCTCCAGATAAGCCACCAGACTTAATTCCCATTGGCAGGCGACTTAAAACCTTCGCCAACCAGTGGGACTCTTCTACTTCTGACGCCTGGGTTAGGGACACCATCAGGTTTGGCCTTGCCCTCGAATTCCAATCTACCCCCCCCCTGATTTTTTCATGCCATGTCCCCTCTCCAAGAACCACACCAAGCGCAGCCTCATGGATTCAGCAATTCAGCACCTACTTGACATACAGGCCATCCAACCCATTCCTCTGTCCCAAAGGGGACAGGGATTCTACTCCCACTTATTTGTGGTCCCCAAACACTCGGGGGGATGGAGGGCGATTTTGGATTTAAAGCGGCTTAACCGCCATCTCGTATACCGCACATTCAAAATGAACACGTTGCAATCCATCCTCCTGGGAGTTAGACAGGGAGACTGGATGTCATCCATTGACCTCTCTGAGGCATACCTACACATCCCAATCCGACCCTCCCACTCCAAATTTCTGCGCTTCAGCTACAATAACCTCCACTTTCAATACGTGGCCCTCCCATTTGGGTTGGTCTCTGCCCCCTTTACCAAGGCCCTGGCCGCTCTGGCTGCCCATCTCAGAACCCTCCCAGTGCAACTCCACTGTTACCTGGATGATATCCTCATCCTATCATCTTCCAGGGAACAAGCAGTCAAGGATACCCAAATCACTCTAACCTCTCTCCAGGAACATGGGTTCCTCATCAATTGGAAGAAAAGCCAATTATCCCCTTCCAACAGGATAACTCACCTGGGGACGGTAATAGACACTGTCAAAGGGAAGGTGTTCATCTCTCTGGAGAGAATCCTCAGCATCCAACATTCAGTCAAACACATCAGACGCCTTAAGAGGGTTCCCCTCCTCGAACTAACCAAGTTACTAGGTAAAATGATATCTTGTATTTCCGTTATTCCCTGGGCCCGTTTCCACTGCAGATCCCTCCAGAGGTTCCTGCTCCCGTACCAAAGAGCCGGATCAAGCAACTCAAAGCGCAAGGTCAAGGTCTCACCAAAGGTACTCACCTCCCTCCTTTGGTGGAGCAAAGCGTTGATCAACAAGGGCTGCCTCCTCAAGGAGCTCCCAAGACTCACCGTTACCACAGACGCCAGTCTGTCCGGATGGGGCGCTCACCTACAGTCCCTTAAAGCACAGGGCACATGGTCAGTGACAGAGAAACTGTGCAATATAAACTGGTTGGAGCTTCGTGCCATCCATCTGGCCCTCCGCAGTTTCCTCCCTGAGGTACACGGCCGCCACGTCCTCATCCTCACCGACAACATCATGGCCAAAGCTCATATCAACAGACAGGGGGGCTCAGTCATCACGCCTAATGAGGGAGACCGAGCGCCTCTGTCGGTGGGCGGAGTCTCACTTCCTTTCCTTCAGGGCGGACCACATTTCGGGCATCTCCATCGAGCAGACTGGTTGAGCAGGGCCACCATAGACCAGTCGGAGTGGCACCTCCACCCATCCCTGTTCAGGGAAGTGACATCCATATTCGGTCTACCAGTAGTAGACCTGTTTGCCTCCCCCCTCAATACCCATCTTCCAAGGTTCTTTCAAGATTCCCATCCTTAGGGGCGGAGGACCACAACACCCTTTGATGCCCATGGCCCATGGGCCTCCTTTATGTCTTCCCTCCTCTGGCGCTGGTGCCCATAGTCCTTCAAAGGGCACTCTACGAGAAGGCAGAACTGCTTCTTGTAGCTCCTTATTGGCCCCGTCACCCTTGGTTCGCAGACCTCCACAGCCTATCCGTAGCCCCTCCCTGGAGAATCCCAGCAGACAGAATCTCCCTGTCTCAAGGTCCCCTTCTTCACCCAAACCCCCAATGGCTTCAACTAGCCGCCTGGAGGTTGAGCGGGAACGTCTGAAAAGGGAAAATTTCTCTAACAAAATGATTGATACCATTTTAGCAGCCAGACGCCCGTCAACCACAAGGATTTACGGCGCCACCTGGGCCATTTTCCACAAGGTGTGTCAAGCTTCTCATTGACCCAACTGCCCCTCCATTGCCCAAATACTTGACTTTCTCCAGGAGGGTCTCAGCAAGGGACTGTCCCCCAATACTCTAAGGCGCCAGGTAGCAGCCTTATCCACTGTCATCTCCTGTGAGGAAGTCAGTTCCCTCTCTCACCATCCCCATATCCGAGCCTTTCTGAAAGGGGCCACAAATTTACGTCCACTGGCACCGGTACCCAACCTGGGACCTCAACAGAGTCCTGACTTCCCTCACAAAGCCACCCTTCGAACCCCTAAGAGAAGTCTCTGTCCAGTTCCTATCCTACAAAGTAGTGTTCCTGGTAGCAATCACATCAGCCCGTAGGATTTCAGAGATCGCTGCTCTGTCCGTTAGGGAAGACCTTTGCGTCTTTCATCCCGACCGGGTGGTCCTCTNTCCAGGAGGGTCTCAGCAAGGGACTGTCCCCCAATACTCTAAGGCGCCAGGTAGCAGCCTTATCCACTGTCATCTCCTGTGAGGAAGTCAGTTCCCTCTCTCACCATCCCCATATCCGAGCCTTTCTGAAAGGGGCCACAAATTTACGTCCACTGGCACCGGTACCCAACCTGGGACCTCAACAGAGTCCTGACTTCCCTCACAAAGCCACCCTTCGAACCCCTAAGAGAAGTCTCTGTCCAGTTCCTATCCTACAAAGTAGTGTTCCTGGTAGCAATCACATCAGCCCGTAGGATTTCAGAGATCGCTGCTCTGTCCGTTAGGGAAGACCTTTGCGTCTTTCATCCCGACCGGGTGGTCCTCTGACTCGACCCTTCCTTCTTACCCAAGATTAATTCGGTTTTCCACAGGGCTCAAGAACTTATCCTCCCCAATTTTTGCCCCAGGCCAACTCATGAAAGGGAGAGACTATGGCACACTCTGGACATCAGACGTGCCTTGCAGGTTTACATTAAACGCACTGAGATCTTCCGTAAATCCAAAGCCCTGTTTATATCCTTCCAAACAAAGTCACAGGGGCTCAAGGTCCCTCCAACCACCATAGGCCGTTGGATAAGGGCGGCCATTGCCAAGGCATACCAGGCTCAGGCCCTCCAAGTTCCTAGGGGTATCATCGCTCACTCCACCAGGAGTATGGCAACTTCAGCCACCTGGGCTACCCAGGCCCCAATAACCGACATTTGCCGGGCAGCGATGTGGGCTTCCCCGTCGCCCTTCATTAGGCATTACTGGATTGACGGGTATGCCTCAGCTGAGGCTTCTTTCGGTAGAAGGGTCCTTCAGAGGGTCCTCAGGGAACCCGAGGGGACTACAGACCAGGCGGTGCACCTCCCGTAGGACAGGCCCAGCTTTGGTATGTCCCACTGTCTGGACGATCCGAGCAGCTCTAAGGAGAATGGGCGTTGGTTCTTACCTGACACGCCACTTCTCTTCGAGCTGCGAGGATCATCCAGCCCCTCCCTTTTTCTTTCACCGTCTGGTGGGGTCTTGTTTCGGCCAATGCATCTTTAAGTCTAGTAAGATGAGAGCACGAATTCCTGTTTCCTCTCGTCTTCGCATAAACTGGGGAACGCAGTAATGGAGCCACGTGATGGAAGGAGGAGCGTTCCTCAGAAATTAAGCTCAGCTTACAACAGCAGAGACTGAAACTCCACCCACTGTCTGGACGATTCTTGCAGCTCGAAGAGAAATGGCGTGTAAGGTAAGAACCAACGCCCAGTTTCCTGGAATTCTCTTTCTTGTTGTACAGCAGAATAGTAAAACTTGGAAACCTAGAGTTCTTTAATTATAAATGTATGCCAAACTGAATCAAAATGGAATTTATTAATTTTTTCCTCACGCTTTCCTCTTTTTCAAAACTGAGTAATCTTTTCTAAAACAGTCCCCTTTAGAATTTGCTCATTCCTTGCTCATTCCTTCTTCATCATTCAAGGACAGTTCTACATTTTTCATAGTTTTGGTACCAATAAAACTACTTATTACAATGTATTGGGTTCTGTATTTGATATAAATGGGTTCTCAGTGACAGCTGCCATAAAACAGAATCTAAGATGTAAAGTTCAGGATTGTATAGTAGCAGTACATAAAATAATAGCCTTTGTCGATACTTGACCCTAAACATTGTAGAAATAATATATTATCTGTGCTGGGACAATGTTGTATAGTGTCACTACAGTCTACACACCTGCAGAATTTATACTTTGCATATTGTATTATTAGGTTTTGGTGTTTGTTTATACCAAACAAATAGAGTGACTCTGGGCAGCATGAAAATAAATAGGTATAGCAGATAGGAATCCATAGAAGTTATGGATATCACAATGACATCATATAAATGACCTGAGTTTGCATCCTTTGTGAGATATTGTCCTGACACACAGGATGTCAGTTTTACTTGTTGCCCTTCACATACCATAGTTCAGAATGTTATAGGGGTCTAGCTGTTTCTGTCAGCTATGGACAAATCTTTGCACTGTATGATGCCTGTATCCATTTTTTACATTCTGTTTTCTCTGCTGCTATGATTTTCTTTAATACTTTCTAGCATGACAGGAAAATATCTGAATTCTTTTAGAAATATCCATCATCATTATAGATATGAATAATACCCATAATATGTATTATTTTTCTTTCTCTCCCAAGAGTAATTTTCAGTGTTGTTTTTTTCATGCATAATATGGACATCATAATGAGCAACTCTTTTAGGTGCCAAGCACTAGTGCTGTAAATATCAAAAATATTTTCAATAATCAAAATATAATGAAATTACAAATTTCACATGATTTCAGCATACTTTTTTTGAACGGGGGTTTGACTGTTCTTGTTCAGAAATGTTGGTGTTTGAGCACTTAAAGCTCACTGCCAATCTTTGGTGTACATAAATACATATTTCAGATAAGTATTCATCAAAATCCTGTTGAAAGAAAAATTGGGTAGAATGACTTCTCCTTATTGGTAAGATGGCGCAAATTCTATAAAAATACTTGCAAGTCCTTTTTTTTTTTTTTTCAAACAGCCTTTCCCAGCCAGATGTCTTCCAAATATACTGAGCTGGCAGCTTATAGGACTATAAACAATCAATATGGCTACACATCTAGGAAGTCTATTTTTTCTTGTGAAAAAAAACCTAACTCTCCAATACATCACATTTTGGTGATTCCTATACTGAGACTATACTTAGGAAATAATTAAACTCAGTTGCTTAAGGATTAGGAAAAATTTAAAAGTTGTATCTTAATATTTATAAAACACAATTTGAAAATAACTTTGGTTATACTGTAACTTATACAAAGAATGAAGAAGTCTACTTTCATCTTGAAAATATGTTTGTGGCTAAATTCTCAACTGAATATGTTGATTTCAAAGATAGTTTGCTTCTTTCAAAACTTTTTACCCTACAGATGCACCTTTAGCCTTTAATGCATTTCTTTTTTGGTCTTACGTAGTTATTTACAAATCATACCCATGCTCATATTTTACCATGCAAAACTATAAACATCTTAAATTTTCTGTGTTGCAATCAACAAGAAAATCTTGAAAACAGCACGTGTCTCTTAACCTACATGTTGCTCACGTGAAACACATGTGACAGTTCATGATAACAAAAAACACTCTAGTGGCTGAGGATGAATCCTTTAGCCATTCTGTAATAGGAGACCAAGGGATAAAAACAGAATACTTCCGGTTTCTCTTGAAGTCTGTGTCTCCTATTCCAAAGAAAACAATGATTAAAAAGGTTATTTTAATTGCATTATTGTATTTCTTGAAAATGGTCAGGAACATTGTAAACTAAAAGCATAGCTGATTACAGATTAATTGGATTCTGTTATTGCGATTTACAGGCTGTTCCATTTCCATATGTTAATAGATAACTACCATACTAATAGTAGTAGTAGTACATTTCACATAGACATTCTATAATTTATCCCTATTGGAAGCTTTGTAAGCACTAAACTTTTGTAAATAGTTATGATGTTGCTTCGAAATAGGATGGTTTGTTGAGTAGTTTCCACCGAACAAGTTGTCCTTGTGTTTGAATCCATAGTGCTAGGAAAGCAATTTCCAAATAGGGGAGATTTGCTTCTGTAATCTGGAAATTAAAGAGCCAAGTCTGCAATGTTTTGGTCTGCTTGCACAGCTTGATTTTCTTATGTTAAAGCACAGTGCTACTATACCCCTATGCAACTCACATAAAATGTTTTTTCAATTTTAGCAACATTCTTTGTTTTTATCTTTATCTATGGCAACTTGATGACTTCAATCACACAACAATTTATTCTATAAGATCTCTATGTATTTCTTCCACAGCTGGAGTTGAATCAGGTTGCCTAATCTAATAAGACTCTGTAGTGTTCTGTGCTTTTTAAAATAATGAAAAATCAGCAGTGTTTCCATATCGAAAGCAATTATTTTAACAGGCTTAATGGTAATAATTTAAGAAGCTGCTCAAGTAATGATTCTGTTTTCCACCGCCTTCATGCTACCACCAGAACAGTAAACAAGAAAGATATATGATCTAAACAATATAATCCTTTAATATCTTCACATGGAAATAACTGTTTTGGCATTGCTCTGCAAAAAGAAACAATAATCCTGATTTTAGGCAGGACTATAAACATATGTAAATACTAATATATTATTTTAAACTGAAGTGGTCTCCAAAGTTTCTTCCACACAAGAGCTATTTTGTTCTAATGAAGCACCACTTTTTCATATAATTGCTGAGGGAATTAGTAAACAAAGTCTGCATCCATCTTTTTCACAAATAGGAATTAACAAAAATGCTGTCCAGTGGAGAACTACTGATTTGCTCATCAGAATTATGTGTACAAATATGTTGTATTGTATTACATTTCTTTTAATTTAGTCCACATTAAAATAGTTCTTATTTGCCATTATCAGTATATGCTTGTAACAGTTGTGGAAAATTTCTAAAGCAAGTTTAAAAGACTTGCCTCTTAAAGTTCCTAATAAAAAATAATAGCCTTAACTTTCCACTTGTGATAATAACATGGTAATTCAGTATGGTGTGTTACATGTTTGATATATCCTTAATAGCAGAGTTAAGGAGTTAATGACTAATGCATTTACACATTGAACGCATGAGTTTAGCTGTTGCAGTTCTATAAGAATTAGAAATCTAATGTTCCTATTTGTGTCATTTTCAACATAATTCAATTCAGTTTATTGAATTAATGTTACAAAAGTAAAATATACAACATATGGGGTTTTTTTATGTTTCTCAAGTTTTAATAGGAAAATAGAAGCACAAAGACTGGATCATTTAAAATGGATTCTTTCATCAACATCTGAAAAAGATGTTTAGCAGGGGCGCAATTTGCCAGTTCTCCAAACTGGGCAGAATCATAACAACTAGTTCTATAGAACCAGTTGGACCAGGTAGAACCCCACCCCTGAACTTGACCCTCTAGAAGTACACTGAACTGCAGCCCTCTGCAGCTCCAGCCAGTAGGGATTTGTGCTCGGATTTGTGGTTTGATGGTAGTGGTGGTGTGGAACCAGGATGACAAAGGAAAACCAGGTCTTCAGCCAAACACGTCATAATTTTATATTTCAGGATAATAGTTAGGTTTCAGATTTATTTACTCACATTTTAACCCATTACTTTTTGTTGTATTAATTGAATGCTTTAGTTTTTTTAAAGTTTTAATAGTTTTAATAGTTTTGTTGAGTTTTATTAAGCAACAGAAGTGAGGGACCAGGAATACTAGCATGCCTGGTAGATGTTAAGAACAGCAGTGTGACAAAGGCAACATAAAAGAGAATCAAAATATGCCTACCAAAGCAATAGAGAAATTTTGGAATGTTCAGACTAAAGAAATTCCTCTAGTATCTGTGAAGGAAGATGTAATAGGAAAGGAGAGAAGTGGAAAGTTGGTAGAAACAAACTGAAGAAGACCCAACACTGATGAATTTTTTTTTATCTAACTAATTTACCAGAATGTCATCACATACACTAACTCTGGATGACGGAAAGGATGTTTAGACAACAGTGGGGCTAAATTGTTATTAAAAGAAATTATAAATTTCTCTCCACAATCTGATGGTTTCTTGGTCTTAATAATTGTTAAGCCTGTGTTCCCCAACCAGGGTTAAGGAGACAAGCTAAACAGAATGTGCAGCCTTAGTCAGATAGGCACACAG
>BHEV01028849.1:0-23688 GCA_004319985.1 Emydocephalus ijimae | reverse complement strand
TGTCCCAATCACTACATCAGGGCTGGTTCTCAAAATGGTTTCATATTTGAGAATCCGCCCCTCTGTCATCCAAGTTGTTGCTAACTGACTTAGCACAAAAGTAACCTGGTGAGGAGAATGTACTACAAGAGCTCCCCCCCAAAGGTTAACTTCCTGCTCTCTACCACCAACATAGCTGTAGCAGCCACAGCCTGCACACACACCGGCCATCCTCTCACCACCGGCTCCAGAGTTTTGCTCAGAAAAGCGATGGGTTGGTATTGCCCCCCCTTTCTTCTGTGCCAACACTCCAAGTCCCATTCCCTGAGCTGCTGACACATACAGATGAAATGGGAGCTTCAAATTGGGCAAAGCCAAAACCAGTGCGGATGACAATGCCTTCTTTAAAACTTCCCATCTCTCATCATCTCCCTCTAACCATTCTATACTCTCTCCTTTTCCTACCAGCTTCCTGTGCAGGAATTGAGCTAACACAGTGTATTGATCCACCCAAACTCTGCGATACCCTAGCAATCCCAGAGCCTTCCTGACTTCTGTCTTATTTCTGGGGGGAGTCAGGCTCATGATCCCTTCCACCCTTTCAGGATCCAANTCCCTTTCCTTTTCTCAAAAGACACTAACTTTCCAAAGCCTGTCCAAACAACAAAGGGAACTGCTGTTTTCTTCCACTCTCAGGATCATCCCATTCAAATGCAAACAGGTCTCTACTTCCCTCCTCAAGGGGGCATGCCCAGAAGGCATCCTTCAGATCAACCCCTCTCTCCCCCTTCTACTCATTGAATATTGTGGAGTCCAAAACTTTGTCACCCCAGGCTGCACTTGAATCTTAATTGGCTGAATGTTCATTCGCCCTGCCTTCTCTCCTCCTGCCCAGACCTCATCTGAAATTGCTTTCTCATCTTCCACAGTCATCTTCCACATCCTTACTCCCTTTCCGGTATCCCACAGCTGGATACCAAAAACAGGCAACAAATCTCTTCCCAGCAGATTCACTCCAGAATCAGGAATGTACAACACTTCAAGCTTCAGTCACTACCTCATTCATTTCCAGCCTAATTTGTTCAAACACACTCACATCCTGTGATTTCCACTCACCCCAACTATTTTTATCACTTTCTTGGATCTATGTGCACCTTTTATCGGGTCACACACAGAAGTCTGGCTTGCGCCAGTATCTATCAGAAACAGCCGCTCCTGACGGTTAGGACCCACAAAAATGTTTACCAATGGCTCCTCGCAGGTCCTCTTAAAGGAGCCGGAACAGCCCTAATCATCATACAATGCATATCTCCTTTCCTCCCGGTTGGTAGGACACTCGCGCGCAAAGTGACCTTCCTTCCCACACCTGAAGCAACTCCTATCCATTCCAGGCTGTTTCATTCCCATGCCTCTTCCTCTGGAACCTCTTCCTCTGCCCCGAAAACTTCCCTGATTGTATCCCCTAAAATTCTCTCTTCTTTCTCCAGTTGGACCCTTCCCAAAATTCCCACCTTTCTTCATCTCATTTTTCGCTGCAGCCTGTACAGCTGCAACCATCATTCGTGACTTCTGTCTGGTTTTTACAGTGTCTTTGTTCACAAAAACTTGTTGGGCTGCTTTCAGGAGATCAACAATTCCCACTGCTCCCCAATTATCCATTTTCTGAATTTTCTTTATCTGGCCAGGCTCCAGTCACGAACTGCATTTTCAGCATGGCCTCAAGTGCAACTGTGGTTGGATCCACGCCGGAATATTTAACTAGGCTGTCCCAAAGCCTATTACAATAGTCCCCAGGAGATTCATCTTTCCCTTGAGTCACCTCAAAGGCTTTAGTTAAATTTCTTCCTTGTGGGACTGCCAATTTTATCCCCTCCATGATCATTGCTCTCATATCCCTCATACTTGCTCTGCCAGCCGCAGTGTTTGGATCCCAATTTGGAACTGCTATTGGGAATTTTTGATCTCCTGCCACCGCCCCTTGTTGCCCATTCACTTTTGCATTCCATGCTTTCCAGGCTGAAGTCTGAATGAGGTCACACTCCTCAGGAGTAAACAGATCAGCTCCTGATACGTGTAATCATTCGGACCCATCCATGGATCTAACTGTTCGGCCACCTCATAAGCATTTTCATGAAGTTTTGGAAGAGTCTTTTTCAATTCTTGCAACTTGGCTGGTTTTATGGGGACAGCCACAAAGACTATCACCGGGTTGCCTGCAGCATTGATCCCATTAGGGACTTCCCTAAGAGGAAATATATCCACTTTAGGTTTTTCTCTGAATGGAAAATCCTGAACACTTCTCTTTAATCCTTCCACTTCTTTTCTCAGCCGTGGATAAAGGGGCGGCTGAGGAGGGGGTTGTGCCACCGGCATTGGCGGTGGTGCCAAAGGAACATTGGCGGGCGCGTTATTCAAATTAGGATTGGCGGGCGGCGAACTCTGCACCAATCGTTCGTCTCACTCTCATTGCTCTTCTGTTGAGACATGTATTGTCCCTCGATTGGAGGGATGGGACCTTCAAATTTCAGTCATTTTGTGTTGGAGAATATAGTCCCTCATTTTGGTCATCCAATAGATACTGGTTTCCCCCTCAGGACTCCAGTGATATGGAAATTTAGGATCAATCAAAGAGTATTTTGGCCATCGGTCTCGACAAAGATAAATCATGTTTTTCTTTTTGAGATGTCTGGTGAATTCCTTTAGATTCGGGGAGAACCACTGCTGGAGTAGCTGTCCCAGGGGTGAATCTACCGGAATTGGTTTTCTGCCATTGTCAATTTTTCCCTGTCCCAGACAGGCTTCTTCCTGGTCTCCCAGACCCTTGCTTTGTCCCTTTCCCATCTTCTACTCTTTCAGACTCCCAGAGCCTTGACTCACCAGTCCAGTCCTCCAGCAGACGCTGGATTCTCCCAGGGAATTAAGGATTTCTTTCTCTTGGGCTACAAATGAAAGGAACAAAGTTTACCTGATCTGATCACTCCTGGACTTTCCACAGTCAGTCAAAGGATGTGTGGGCGTCCCCAAATCAGATCGTTCTCACACAGTCTCAGCCGGCACTTCGTCTCAGTTCTTTTTCCAAGGATCGCCTGGATTCACAGTCACCTCGGGAGTCTGACCGAATTCGGGGAGAGGTGCCTCTCAATGGGAGGTTGTGGCCACTCTCTTACCTGGTCCCCGCTTTCCAGTTGACCAACGTCGAGGATCCCGGATGAGCCCCCAGATTGTGAGATTGTGGCTGAAGAAAAACCACCAGGATTCAAAGTTGATCCAAGGAAAAAGGTTTTATTGGAATAAAAACATCTGCAGATGGGTTCCTCCCTCTAGCAACTGGGAAGAACGAAAAGCAAAGCTTAAAGGCTCTATTTTTATACCCTAAAATTGACCCACCCACCCCCTAGTATACAAATGGCTTGATTTACAATTTGTTTTTCAGGATACAAGTTACATTTTATTACCTTATACAACAGACGCTTCCTTAAGAGATAACATACATCAACATAGCTGGTATCTAGCATTTCAAAGGCATTCCAAAAAGTGTGATAATTCCCAGCACTTCAAAGGCATTCCAAGATAACCAGTGCTTGGTACTGCCTTTCCTTACTTCAAAGGCATTTCTTTTCAACATGAGTTTGAGTCATAAAAAAATGGATACTTTAATTTTAACACTCCTCACACAAATATTGTATATCTCTGTTAATATTTCTGCCTATTATCATCGGGAATGATATCTATGCAATTGGTTCTCTTTTTGTGACTCTTCTAAAGGTTCTGGGATAAAAATAAATGGCTGAGAACTAGTACTAAATGGCTGAAATATAAAAGGAATAGCTACTTTTCTATAGGTGCGTGAGTCTATTTGATTCAAACTGTCAGTAAAATAAAAAGTGATCACGCACCTAAGAGTCCTTCAAGTAACTTTTCAAAAACATTCAGGATTTGATGCTCAAATCAATTCATCAGTTGGATTCATTTCAAAGAACTGATTTTAGCCAATTGAAATAAAAATAATAAATGCTGGTGTATGCCACTCAGAGTCACTTGTGGAAATGGGTGGTTAGAGAAATCAAAGAAATAAATAAAGTTCAAATAAAAATGTCATGCATCCTTACCAGTGGTAGGTTTCAAATGTTTTTGCTACCGGTTCTGTGGGCGTAGCTTGGTGGGAGTGTCGGGGAAGGATACTGTAAAATATCTAGTCAGAGGTGGTATTTGCTGGTTCTCCGAACTACTCAAAATTTCTGCTACCGGTTCTCCAGAACTGATCAGAACCTGCTGAATACCACCTCTGATCCTTACTTCTTAACTAGACACTAGCAATATCAGGTTATAGTTCATTCTTACACTTGTCATGGATCTGTCTATCTTTACTTGTACTTTCGCCCATATAATTTAGTGTCTTGTGTCACCAAGGAGATAGGTTTGAAGATAATTTACATAGATTAGGATAAATAATACATTAAAATACAGGACTACAGCTGAAGTCTGTTTAGATACTACAATATCTAATGTGAAGGAAAAGGCAGGGTGTATATCAAATCAATAGTGCAAATACTATCAAGCTAGCTTTGAATTCAGCCAAAGTGATAGTGCTTGCAGTTTAAGCCTTACCTGTTACACAGTTGAGCTGTTAAGCATGAACTTTTAAAATAATATTCTATATGGTATACAACCAAGGGTGGGATTCTACCAGTTTGGCCGAAGTGTGCGCTCACCGAATTGCTTATTACACCGGTTGAATCGCACCATTGTATACAGCACATTTTTGAAGCCACACAAAACATACCAAAACATACCAAAACATAAGCTGGAGGAATATGATATAAAGTTGAGCTTTCCCCCTTGCCTTTCAGCCGGTTCATTCACACCAAATGTCATGACTATCACGATTTTTTTAAAAAACGGCCCTTTGGGCGAAAAAAGGAAGGTTGTTATTATTTTAAAAAATTAATTTAACTGTAGTAGAAGTAAAAATGAGGCCACTCCATTGCATTTATATTACAAAACATATTTGGCAATATGTAAGAGCTCTTTTCAACACCCATCAAAATTAATCATTCAGATCTTCACCCTGAACAGCACACACACACAAAAAGAAGCTGTTAGCAAAATCACATCTTGCTGTATAGTTGGCCTGGTTGAAGGGGCATCATCTCATCTGGGACTGTCTAGAGGTTTCATCATAAATGAAGACATTGCTCTAAGAACATGGAGAGTATCATTCTTACTATTGAGTAACCAGAAAGACAGATTTCCAGATATGAGAATAATGGTACACCCACACGTACATACACATATTGCATCAAGATCCTAGAGTGAACTTCATTCTGAAAAAATCAGGCATAGCTGGAAGTGGGGACCAAGTAGGCGAAATTGCAGCAGATTAGCAGATGGTCATAGCTTTTGAGCAGTGATTCGAGTAGGCGTGCTTCTTTCAGCTAATTATTTTTCAAGGAAAGTAAGATTACAACCATATTAATAGTAACCAAATCCTTGGATACTAATATTGAGAACTGAACAAAGAATTCAGGAGTTCCAATCACTGCCTCTGAAACAGAAAGCAGCAACAAGGACTATAACAAGGCAAGGGTGACTTCTCTGTCAACCATGAAAATCAATATGACTGTGGGCATTCAAAGATATTACGAAGTATATGGATGGTGTCTGTATTATTTTCCATGTAAAAATGGATCTTTTACCCAGAATGTTACCAATTTCACCAGATCTGAATAAAGGAAAACAAGCATGAATGTTTTTATATGATGGCATTTCTTTTTTTCTACTCACTCATGTCCAATTTTCCAGTTTTCTTGGTACAGTTTTTCACAAATAGTTTGTCCTTGTCTGCTCCTTCCTAAGGCTGAGAGAGAGTGAGTGATTGGCCACAGGTTACTCAACTGGCTTTAAGCCTAAGGTGGGGCTCTCATATGGTGGATAGCAACACCATTGATGACCAAGAAAACAAATTATTCATAGAACAAATCAATACAGAATTCTTACTCTTGGCACAAATGACCATATTCAAATTATTATTTTCTGGACATAGTGTACAAAAACTCAGATCCCTTGAGAAATCTATTATGTTGGGAAAAATGGAAGAAGAGCAATCATGGGAAGACATTATGGATCAGGATCAGGACAGATCATCCTAAAGAAGGCCCATCTATTCATTCACTAAAGTTTGACACTTGATGGCTATCTACGGTATGTCTCTCTCTGTCTCTCTCTTTCTCTCATCTATCAAAATATGGCTTACTGGGATTTTTCTTTGGTGCTTAACATTACATCAATGTTGTTTTGTCAATGAATCATCACCTAAAAAAAATGGGCATTTCAGATACTCCTCAGTAACGGTCCCATGTAAAATACAGATAATGTTAATCTATTTAGGTTTACTGATATTTACTCAAGATAAAGGGGATTCTGGATTTAAAATAATACTTCCAAAGGAGGACAAACTCATCTGTCTCCATTATCATATTTTTGCCAAACCTGTTAAAAATAAACTGTTCAAGAAAAAATCTAGTCTACCTTTCAGCAGAAACATAAGGTGGCATAGAAAATAAAATATTTCATGACTCTTCATTCTGATGTTATGCTGAGTATCTCACTGCATTATTCCCAGAATAAAGCACTCCTAAAAATAAGGTTGTGCAGAATTTGATGGGAAAGGTGATTTGATTTGAGTACCTATCAGTGTTTTCTTAAATCAAATGCACCTTTTCCTGGGATTATAGCTCTACCAATTTGTGAATCCAAGAAGTCACTTTTTTAAGGAGTTGATACATATGCGGGCATGCACACACACACACATAGATACATACACACACACATGCATGCAGACACACACACACACATACACACACAAATTTAATCACTTTATCCTTTTGACTCCAGAATTATGTAGCCATAATGAATACCTAGTGAAAATACTGTATATTGAGGTGTTGTGACTCGGAGGTTTGAGCCTGCTCTGTTAGAAGACACAGGCTCGAGTAATGAGGAAGAGGAGGATTTGGCCTTGAGGTTTGAGCCTGCTTTGCTGGGAGACACAGACGTGAGTCAGGAGGAAGAGGAGGATTTGGCTCTGAGGTTTGAGCCTGCTTTGCTGGAAGATTCGGAATCATCTTCCTCCCCAGGACCCTCCTCCCTGGTTGTGCCTCAGGTGTCGGCAGATTATCAGGAGAGAGTGCCAGAGTCCTTGGCTGAGGATCAAGCCAAGGAATGCTGGTTTGATGCAAGGCAAAGATGCAGGCAGAAGCGTGAAATGCAACGTAAAAGGAAATGTCAAATCAGGGACTGACTTGAGAGACTGACACGCCCCTCAGGAAATAAAAGAGGGTGTGTTAGCTCTGAATCCTCATTCGGGACAATTTGTTTAGAAGCTTTGACAAATTCTCTGTGCAGCCTTTGATTTATGGTATTGTCTTGTTATTGGACTTGGCAGGCAGCTTTTGGAAGACTGCCAAGGACTTCTCCAGCCAAAGGAATTTAACTCTGTCGTTCCTGGTCCTGTCTGTTTATTTATATTCCTTTGGAAATTTGGACTCTCACCTCGTGGTCACAGGTGAGACAGAACATTGAGGTACTCTGGAAAACATGTGTTCTAAGGATACCTGCTGACATGTGCATCCGTAGATGTGCTATTTACATTATGAGCTAAGGGTTATCTACATCAAGGGTCTTCAAACTTGGCAAGTTTAAGGTTTGTGGAGTTCAACTCCCAGAATTCCTGAGCTAACATGACTGGAGGAGGAATTCTGGGAGTTGAAGTCCACAAGTCTTAAAGCTGTCAAGTTTGAAGACCCCTGATCTACATGAATTAACACTGAATTCAGAATGCACTCAAGATGACAGAGCGTTTCTTATTGGGGGCCTCTTATCATGTTTTTGCAAGAACAATCAGATTTCTCTAAACTGTTCTTTCACTAGTCCACGGATTGAATCTCCACTACTTTGTACTCCCCCTGAGTAAAGATTTAAACAGAATTTCTAAAATTAATACTGAAATAGAATCATGCACCTTTGACCACGACATAGCTGCTTCATTGCATCTTCTCTCCCCCAGCATTAATGTACACTTGCACCAGTGGTGGGATTCAAAATCTTTTACTACCAGTTCTGTGGGCATGGCTTATTTGGTGGGCTTGGCTTAGGGTCATGTGACTGGGGTGGTCATGTGATTGGGGTGGTCATATGACTGGGTGGGCATAGCTTGGTGGTCACATGACTGGCTCTGTGGGTTGGTAGTCATGTGTGGCCAACTCAATGTCACTCACGTCAAGGGGTGCCTCGCCTGGTCCCTCCCCTTCCAGCCATTCCTTGTCACCCAGCCTCAACATATCTATAGTTCTGTAAAAATGTTGTTCACCTTTTTTGACTTTATTATCTCCATATTATAGATGTACTTTCATGGACCACTGAAAGGAGGAAATGGCTCACATGCTTTACCCAAGAGTGTGATAGGCAACAGGCTTTTAAGGGGCTGCCACAAAGAAAGGGGGACAATGTATTTTCCAAGAAGCAGAATGCAAACAAGAAGCAATGGATGGAAACTGAACAGAGAGAAGCAACCTAAAACTAAGGAGAAACTTCTGGACAGTGAGAACAATGAACCAGTGGAACTGCCTGCCTCCAGAAGTTCTGGGTGCTCAATCACTGGAAGTTTTTAAGAAAAGACTGGACAGCCATTTCTCTGAAATGGTATAGGGTGTTCACCCCAAGGTCCCTTCTAAGTATTATTCTGACAACTTTCCCAGGATTTCTACTCAGAGTTTGGCATCCTCAGTTTTCTTGCCTGAGCTGGAGGTTGGACTAGAAGACCTCCAAGGTCCCTTTCAACTTTGTTAAACGCACCTGTATTTATGCTCTGGACTATTGACATGAAAACCCTGAAAAATAGCTGAGCAAAAGAAAGGCAGAAAAATCACTTTAGGTGTAGGGACAGTACAAAATATTAATATATGATAAATAATGGAACAATTAAAAATAATAGCACAGAGTTTTCTCTCCCCCATCCCTTCTTTTTTTTCTTTCTCTCTCTCTTTCTTTCTCCCCTTCCTCTTTCTTTCTTTTCCTCTTTCTCTCCTTTCCTCTTTCTTTTCCTTTCTCTCCTTCCTCTTTCTTTTTCTCTTTCTCTCCTTTCCTCTTTCTTTCTTGCTTTTTCTTCCTTTCTTGCTCTTTCCTTATTGCCCTCCCTCCCTCCCTCCCTCCCTCCCTCCCTTCCTTTGCTTCCTTGTCTCTATCTCACACACACACACACACACACACACACACACACACACACACACACCTCTTTTCTGGGAAGAACTTATTGGGCGAACTCCAGAGCAACAAGCGGCGGGACAATGAAGAAAGCAGCAGCCCGGAACATCCCCTTCAAAGCACATGGGCAGTGGCGGCGGCGGGCAGGTGCGGCGCGGCTATGGGAAGCAGCCCCAGGAAATCCTGGCCTCCCTTTTGGGGCACAACAGCAGCAGCGGTGGTGTGGGGGGGAACAGCGGCAGCGGCATGGGGGGCAGCGGCGTGGGAGGCAACAACAGCGGCAGCATGGCTATGGGAGCCCCGAAAGGGAGAGAAAAAGCAAACGGCTTTCCCTTCGTTTTCTGTGCTCTGCTGGGGTGGAGAGGGGCATGGACGTGCCCAGAAAGGGAGAGAAAAAGGGAACGGCTTTCCCTTCATTTTCTCTGCTGTGCTGGGGCGGAGAGGCTGTGAACTCCTAGGGCTGTTTCCCATAGCCGCATTGCTGCCACCGCTGCCCCACCCCCACCTTGGCCTCCTCCCAACTGGAAAGGTCCCGGGCAGTGGGGCGGAGGCATGGAAAGTCCCCGGGCAGTGGGCGAGGGCCTAACGTGACTCGCAGGCTTACCTGTGAGCAGGCAGATCAGGGTGCTCAGTTGGGGCGCAGGCAGCACGTGGGGAAGTCACGTTAGGCAAGCCATGAGGCCCCAGTGTGCCACATAGGAAGGGAGGAGTGACTGGGTGGGGCAGGCGACCAGCGGGCGGGCGAGCTGCACGAGTGAACTGAAGTGAGTGACCAGGAAACTTCAGCCAGAAGTCGCTACCAGTTCTGCGACCCACATCAAATTCTTGCCCAGTGCAAACTGGCTGAATACCACCTCTGACTTGCACAGTAAAAAGTGTATGGCAAAAAAGTAATATTAATGCACCTAAATGTGTGGCATTTAGGGACTATAGTGCAATGTTGTGCTAGGAGGAAGGATAGTTGTTAGCTACTTTTTTAGGTCTATGTACAAAGTAGTCAGTTCTCAGATCCATGAGACTGTAATTGTTATTGAATAAAACTTTACAGTTGGGAGCCCTAGTGGCACAATGGTTAAGTGCAGCATTGGAGGCAAAACTCTACCCAAAGCCTGTAGTTCAATTCTGACAGGGCTCAAGGTTGACTCAGCCTTCCATCTTTCAAGGTCCATAAAATAAGGGCCCAGATAGTTGGGGTTGACTCAACGTGCAAATAATGCTGACATTGTAAACCATCCAGAAAGTGCTGTAAAGCACTATGGAGCAGTATATAAGTCTAAATGCTATTGCTATTGTACAGTCACGTGCATTCATATTATTCATTGCTGTGCATGATCCAAATTTATAAGAGATTATGTTATAAATGAGAATGATGTCACAATGCAAGTTTGAGTGCTACTAAAAAAAGGAATGAATCATGAAGAAAATGAAGGCCATTTAGAAGCATTCCTGAAGGAAGTATAGCTTCCGCTGATTTTACAATACTGGACTGTAACCTGGGGCTGCCACTGCAAGAAATTTTAACATATCCTCATGCTATTATATACATAGATAGGGAAATGGGGAAACTCACTGACTTGAGTTTGCAGAGGTGGCTGATGCTCCTGTAGGAGGGGATTCTTGGATCACTCCCCTCCCAGATTTTGGGATCTGACATGGTTAGGTTTGCTCCCCGTGATTAATGAGAAGACATTTAAGGCGTTTGTTGTTTGTTTTAATAATGTTCTTTCACACAACTTCCCCCCCCCAAACTATATCTTAATTTTACTGTAAATCAAAGAACAAATGTTCACAGATACAGCACATGCCCAGAAGCACATGGAATATATGAGAAGAGAAACATTAACAATTTATTTTCATTTCTGTTTGACAAACAGGGGAGATTGGGGTTTTTTTAGGCAGTGAAATCTGAAGAAGCAGGGCTAAGCATCAGTTTGGGACAGCTAGAAAAGACAGCAAGTGAATATTTTGTTCAGCTATTTGTTGGAAAAAAAGAGGCTGTGGCAGCTGAAAATTCTCTGAAATCTCCAAAATGCAGACAAATAAAGCTACACATGACTAGATCTGGAAATAGTCAAACAACTCCAGATTGATCTCACAAGCATATGAAACTGAATGAATAGGTTTGGGAGCTTGAACAGTTGGTCACCTGGTTTTCCAGACCACCCACCATTCCAACTCTCTCATCCAGTTTGAAATTCTTGTGAAATGTATTTTGAGGTATTTTTAGCTGGGAAATTGCTAAAAAGGATCTTTTCACCTTGCTAGGAAAACTTCTTTTAAATAAGTGAGTCAATGGCAGAAGCTGTTCAGATATAGCTTGGGATTTGATGTTATATGCTGTTTGGGATGTTGTCTTCCCTTTATTCTCTATTGTGAATGGGAATGAAATGTGGTAAAGGAGCAATTCTGTCCAGTGAGAAAAGAAAAGAAATAACTGGGCCTTCCATTAGGCAAAGGAAGATGGCTTCTGATAAAAGGAATTCAGAAGGATGCAGAATGGACAGAGAAGAGACACACACAGCTCCAGTCCATGAAGCTGTCCTGCTTGGGTGCTAATGGACAACACCAAAGGCGACTGGGACAACTTACCACAGCCAACTTGCTGTGGCCAACTCACCATGTCCAACTCACCGTGACCAACATGTTGCAGCCAACTCATCACAGCCAACTTGCTGCAGGACAGCTCACTGCAGGACAATTGAACAATTCTATTTAATTATTTAAAATAAATAAAAAATATTTCAATTTTTGCCATTCACAATTTATTCTGTTCCTCCTTTTTTCCTCCTTTCTTTCACTGATTCTATTCCACCATTTCTTTGATATTCGCACAACTCTTGTCCCCCAGAAAGTTGTCCTGTGGCAAGATGGCCATGGCGAGTTGTTCTGCAGCAAGTTGGCTGTGGTTAATTGTCATAGACCCACACCAAAGCTGGTCCAAGACGCTTGGCTGTCTATAACATAGTGACAAAACAGCTCCCCTCTTTTTTCCCAAGGGAGGACCCAACATGCTCAGTCAATAAAACCATCAGCATTGAAGTAAGATTCATCTGCTAGTCAGATCAACCTTCATCCATGGAACAAGGCAAAAGAGGAAGGACGGTAGCAACAATTCTGCTTCAGGCAAACAAGTGTTTTGAACCTGCCAGTTCCTGAGAAAGAGTTACAACTAGAAATCAGGAGACACAACTGCAATTCAGCCCTTAGACATAGATCGCTCATTGCTTACATAAAACAATAGAATTGTTTTCCATTAAAATGCCTATTAAAACTGGCTAGGGCCTGAGGTAAAAAAAGCAGCCCTATCAGGAGCGATATTCATGAGAAGCATACAAGCTCCCAGAGCCCTTTTTCTTGACAAAAGAAACCAAGCTTTTCCCTAATAGAACACAGCTCCCAAAGGAGTACCTTTCCTCACTGAGCATGCCATTTGGAACACTGACCTCCATGATCCTTTCTGAAGCCAACCAAATCTGAGCAGGATAAGAACTAATTTGCTCCATCGTCTTGTACTAATACTTCCTTCCAGAGAGCAAACACAGAAGTGTTTTCTGAATGCCTTGACGCAAATGTGGCGTGTCATCAATACCCTTTTGTTGAACAACATTTCCCAGTTTTGATTGTGGCGACATTGGTTGTTTTGCTTTTTGGGGGTTTTTTTTTTAGAGATTTTCATTTAAAGCATTTTATCCCTATTGATCACAAACACATATTATATTCTTGCAACAAAAGAGAGAGAAATGAGAAAGAAGATTATTCCTTAATGTCTAATAGCAGTGGAAACGGCAATCTGTCTTGAGCTGTCCGAATTTAAATCAGTTTACCTGAAATGCATAACTTTCTACTGGTATATTTTATTTATAGATTTATATTTTTCTCATAGATTTGTGAATTGTTACCTTAGTTTAATCTTTCCTTTATACTGCTCTATTTAGTAAACTGACTATACTGTATAAGGTAATATACAATTATAACTGCAGGTGGATATGTTTCGGATGCCTCAAAAGTATTTAAATTAAAATATGAAAGTCACACAGTAGAATTCTCCTCTTTTATAATGTAGTCAGTGGATCTACTGTAGAAAAGGTGATGTGACAAATGCAATATTTAGTCTGCACCAGGGGTGTCAAACTCACGGCCCAAGGGCCGGATGCATCATGCGCTGGCCACGCCCACCCCCAGTTTAGCAAGGGGAGGGGAAATTACGATACGTCACATGATAACATGATGCCATGAGTTTGGCATCCCTGGTCTACACTATTTTCTGCTTTTCAAGAGGCATAAATACAAAAAAAAAATATATGTGCACACACATACTAACAGTGCATAAGTATAGTTTATTCGCTAGTTCCTTCATTGCATGTGATTGTGGATAGAGTGATCACCTTATCTATCTAATATAAAATATCTGCATCTAGTTCAAATTATTCTGAAATCCTGGCCTGGATTAAAGAATGGATTTGCGATATGCGGTACAGTTTCATTTTGCACCATAGAGATCCATTTCATTGGGTAACTTTCCAGGACTTTCAGAGAAGCCCTATTGTTTACTCTCCTTGGATAAACCTCTGGATATCCATCTGTAACAAATAGTGTCTATCACGATCTTTACTTCAACAAATTTACATTTGGGAGGAGCAGAACTGAAAATCATACTGCTATCTGTGTAATACTGCACTGCAGAGCCTAATTGACTAATCTTTCTATTGCCCAAATAGTGGGCAATGAATGCTGTCAACTGATAAAGAAAAAAAAATGCACACATAGTGTGCTTCAATTCATGTTAACTCAGAAGAAGCCTGTTTGTTTGGTTATTTATTTATACTGTGTGGGAATTCACACACACACACACAAATATTTTATGTTAAGGCTTCATTATAAAGTTGCAGTGTTACTCATTAGAGTAATGGGACATCACAAATGTATTCAACCCTAAATATGCTTTTAAAATTAGGTGTCTTCTCCCCTCAGTTATATACTGAGATTTTTTTTCTGAGGAAGAGAAGAAGAGAACAAAAGCCCCACCTTGTGGTCAACAAATGTCACATTTCTCTATGCAGCAAGGTTTTTCCCCAGCCAAAGTTACAGTGGATCTTTAAACAGGAGTGGGGGTTTGTCCCACTTTGTCTATTGATGGAGAGATACCTAATTTGTATATAGTCTTATGTGGAAAGTTTGGTGAACCCAAAGCACTTCCCCTAAGTAGCAGGGATTTAAGAATTGCAGTGATTCACTTAACAAATGTGATGAGAAAAGTCGTAAAATGGGGGCATATTTCTCATTGAACAACATAAATTTTGGGCTGAAGTGTGGTCGTAAACTGAGGACCACCTGCATTTTATTCATTCATTGATTAGTTTTGTGTGCCATCCATCTCATCCAGGCGCAGTTCTGGGGGGCGCTCTTAAATCTAAATCTTAAAAGATGTAAAAGGATTGCTAATTTCTAAAGGTGGAGTGTTATAACATTGTATTTAAATCTCCCTATGTTGAAGAAGAAAGTGCATCTGATAATGCTAAAATATATGGGCCTTAGTGTTTTAAACTTTATCCAAACTCAGAGAAATCATCAAACTTCTGTGCAATTGTGCTGAGACTGTAGCTGCATGATATTTTATTTTCCACCCATTCCCATTGTCTTTAAAAAAATCAGAGTTCACATAGTGGGAAAGCTATTGGAGTCCAATTAAAAACTGGATTTATGAACAGCTTTTGTACCCCAAAGTATCTCCCAGCATCATTGTAGAGATGCCACAAGACACTAATTTGTACCCTCTTTTCATCTGTCCTTGCATACACACAGATAGTTTCCATTGGCTTCTGTGATAACATTGTTTACCCTAACTGATTTAGGTAAAATAATAAATATGTGATCATGGTTTATATGTTAAAGTGTCTGCAACTTTAACTGTAGGAATGTAATTAAGGGAGTGGTTGTGAAAGCACATTAAAAGAAGCAAGACGGCAGCTTGCTCTCTCTCTGGCTTTGATGATCCCTGATTGCTGCATAGACTCCAGACTGCTTTACTCGAACGGGAGAGATAAAGAAAGGACAGTTGATTTATTGTAAGTGAACTGACATAAGGATATTTCTACACGGACTTTTTGCTAACTGAATATCCTTGAATGGACTGACTAAATGATACATGACTAATGGACTGTTATTTTGACTATGCTATAAACTCTAAATGGAATAAACTATATTTTTGATAGCACAAGTGTATCTGTTATTTTTACTGTATGTTAACAAACATACAAGCTTATCTCACTCATTTATCTGTGTGCCTATCTGACTAACGCTGCACATTCTGTTTAGCTTGTCTCCTTAATCTGGTTGGGGAACCCAGGCATAACACTGGTTATGGGCACAGACTTAACAGTGTGGTGGGAAGAAATTGGTTTTTAAAAGCATCACAGAACCCTAGAGCTTGTTTTATTGAGACATTAGACACACACACACTTCATTGAGAAAACTTCATTGATTCGATAGGAGTTTTAGTTAGTTCTACGTTTGGGATATATTCAGTAGATCCGTAGAAATATAACTAGGCTGTCTCAAGAGAGAGATATGCCAAATTGAACCTGACCCTATTGCCAAGAGATTAGTTCAAACAACCACAATTTTACCTAGAATGCCTGAAGGAATGTGAACTTGCTTTGCAGTTAAACTCATGGGGAGAAGGTCACCTCAATATTCTTTAACTTGCAGTCTTAACTGACAATGAGGTAAATGTTGGCTGTGTGCATAAGTGTAATGAAGGACTCTCTTGCCTTTCTCATACACAGTATAAGAATTTGAGGGATCAAGAAGAAAGTAATCACAAAATACTGTTATACTTGCTGGTGTATTAACATATGTTGTAAGCATGTAGAGCGAGGTGGTTCTTCACAGATGACTCTATGAAGCTCCCCAAAATGCTATTCCTTTAGAATACTTGAATCACTATATCCATGATTCTTCTGACTTAAGTGATCCCAAGAGAGTAAATGTTTTGATTTCCCATAACTTAGCATACTTTGAGGCTTTATGGGAAATTCAGTCTCAAGGCAGCCTTTCATCATGAGTATCCAGAAGTGGTATTCAGCAGGTTCTGACCAGTTCTGGACAGACGGGAGCAGAACATTTGAGTAGTTCAGAGAACTGGCAAATACCACCTCTGACTGGAGATTTTATAGTATCCTTCCCCTGCCATGGCCACCAAGCTACGCCCACAGAACCAGTAGTAAAAAAAATTGAATCCCACCACTGTCACTATCAGTCCAATAGCAGTGAGCTTCCAAACTGTTTGCGGTCCTGACACTTCAACCAGCCAACTGTGACTTGCATCTTCAGAGATAAAGTGATCAGGTCTGTGTCACACTCCAAACAACCGAGCAGGAACTAACTGAGTGGTGGTGTTTGTAACTTATTGGACTAAGCCAGTTTCTGACAGATTCTTCATCCAAGTGAATTTATCATAGGTCTGATTTCAAGAAGTTGCAAAGCAGCTACTTTTCATTGGTCTGTGTTTCAAACACAATACCACTATATTATCATCATTTTATCTCATTGTCAACCAAATGTTTAGACTGGATTTGACATTTTATCCACCTACTGAATTTTCCCCAAGGGCTTGGGATATTATTTCAAATGAGACTGTGGTAGGTGATATATGGCGTTGGTTAATTAAGGATCGTTTTATCTTGATGTGATCTAAAGGTGGAAACTTTGTCAATCTTCAAACTCTCCTCCTCCTTGTTAAAGTTATTGAGATATTTATACCTCAATAGTTCTCCAGGTGGTCATGCCTTGATAGGGTTACTAATTCTTGTGGGTTTTTATCTGATGCTCATTGTATATGTGTTCGGCTACCACTGATTTATTGAAATTGTCCTAATCAGCAATATATTTCATGGTCTTTTAGTCAAGTGTTAACATATGTTTTTTAGTTCCAATGTATGTGTGTGTGTGTGTGTCTGCAACTGCAAAGTAACTCCCTCTGATAAAAGTGGACTTCAGACATCCTTAGATGATAAAAGCATTTCTTGGATTTTTCTCACTGGTTTGTAAATAACTTTTAAGCGTTGTTTCTCCAGTAATTTTCCAATGTTGTCTGTAACATTCTCAGTATAAGAAGCATGTTACCTATGGGGAATGCTTTGTCTTTGACGTGGACATTTTACAATCTCTAAGCCACATCTGGCCCTTCAGCTGTCCCGGTCCAGCCTGTGGTGGTGACTGCAGCAGCAGAGGGAGCAGGATGGTGGCAGGCAATGATGTCACAGTTTCTCATACAGCCCCTTGGGAAAATTAATTGAAAGAACATGGTAGCTGGGCACCATCAAAACTGACATGAGTCAGAGCATGGTAACATCATCATCACGATGTTCTTTTTATGGCTGGAGTATTAATCTATAAAGTAAGGGGATGTGGTGGGTGCAGTAGCTTAACAATGCTGGAACTGCCAGCTGGAAATAGTCTGTACTCCAGGAGTTTGAGCCCAGTTCTGTGAAATGGAATGAGCTCCCATCACTCAATCCCTAGCTTCTGCCCACCCAATTCAAAAACATGCAATATTGCAAGTAGATAAACGGGTACCACTTTGGTGGGAAAAACCTAGCTGTGTTCATGTGCAGAGAGAGTGGAAGGTGACACTGGGCCAGACGAAGAGAGGCAACACCAATGGAGGAGCCCAGAAGAGCCAGCAACCCAAACACCGCTAGTCAGCCTGATGTAAGTTAGTTCGCCCCCTTGCAGTGCACTAAGGATAGGCATGCAGGCACCAAACAGAATGAACTATGTATGCCATACTCTAAATAAATAAATATATATTGTCTATAAAGTGTATCTCAGCCTATCAGATCATCTTTCAGGCTCACAAATGTATCAAGCACAATTGGTGAGAGTTTTAATGATAATGGTTCTTTTCTGGCAGCGATGATGGTTAGACCTTTCCTCTAAATAAACAATTCATATGTGTTGGTGTTTATCCTATTTATTTTGCTGATGTTGCTGACAAAATAGGACACCAAATAATTAGACCACACCTGGCATGTCAAAAAGTTCATTTCCATTGGTTCAAATGATATCCCTCAGGCAATTATAACTTTCACTCAAAAAATATGCACACATACATACCATTCAATTTCAAGACAATCGTTTCGGCAGTTGTGGTCTCCATATGCTGTGAAGTATGTGTTGTCAAATTACAGTATTATCAAATTCACTTGTGGGATGCTGTTACATGCACATTACTATAAGCAGTGGAAATCATGCAAGGCAGTTTTCTGTTAGCACTATGAACCTGACTGTAGCAATTAAAATCAGCCTGGCTGTTAAAATGAGCTTACAAAAATGGCTACTGTACAGGAGGGAGGCATGCTACAATCTCTCTTCTTCCTCCAAAATTTTAGTACAGGAGCCGTCAGGAAATCATCTGTGTCCTTAAATAAAACAAGTGGTACCAACTGTATAAGTTTACCATGTTTGTTGGGTACTGAAGGCCACAGTTGTCTGGGGAAGAATTTGTTTATTTGTTTGTTTATCTATTTATTTATTTCCATTTAATGTCCATCTCTGAGGTGACATGTAATTGAAAAAGCCATTGTACATTCCTAGAATACAGATTGTTCATTCAGCAGATCCCAGATTTAATCATAAACATAAATCATAAATCTAACTAAAACAGGGCTGTCAAACTTGCAGCCCACAGGCCGGATGCATCACTCACTGGCCATGCCCACGCCCAGTTTAACAAAGGGGGAAAAAAGTCCTGATACAACACATGATGTTGCCATGACAATGTGAGTTTGACACCCCTGAACTAAAACTTCAGGATTGTATGTCGCTCCATCTGTATTTTCTAATGCAACCAAGGCATTTATAAATTAAATTTAACCATCTACTTAATTCACTAATGAGGACATATATAAAGAAAAAAATAAATTTACGAATTACATTTAACCATCTACTTAATTCATTTTATTTGAATTTAATTACAAATCAATTTAAGTTCTTACTTTCCCAATCACTTCTTCTGAACTGCAAACCATATGTGGCCCTTTCCTGAAAAAAAACTGCCTAGGCCTGATGAAGATTATTCCGAGTTATATGGATAAATTGATTTTGTATAGGACAGATTCCCACATTCAAGTTTCATCTTCCTTTGATTGCTGTCCAATCAGAGCTGACTCTGAAACACACAAGGACCTTCTGCCCAATCCCTCCAGTTCTGTGTCTCCTCTTTTTGTGTAAACAACACAGTACAACCAACGGGAGACATAGAAAAGTCCATCTATGTTCTTCCATATTTTCTTATGGAGCTCTAAAGGTTAATCAGTATTTTCTTGACTGAAATTTGTTTGATATTATTTATAAAGTTCAAACGAAGCAATGTCAATGCATTTGTCAAAGCAAAGACAAGGAAGGAAAATACATGTGCAAAGTTTCCCATATTTCTGCAGTTCATGTAACTGTTAAGTCTGTAACATGAATATTCATTTCTGTTTTGTAACTGATTCTTAGTTCTGCTTGCAACACTTGAGCCTCACATTCTGTCAAATAAGATTCTCAGCAAGAACATTGGGGGAGTGAAAACTACAAATGTTTCATGCATATATTTAAGCGTATAGAAAATTGGTTTTTTTAAAGCCGTATAGTTTGCATGAAATCGAAGGCATTTGAAAATTCGGTCACACTTAAGTGAATCATGATTCCCATTTACTTCAAGAGGATTAAGGTATGATTATCTAGCCTGGATCCAAGCCAAGGTGTTTTTGCAACACCCATTTTTCACTACAGTACAATATTGTATAGTGTTCATGTATCACAAGGATTTTGGGTGTGTGTAATACATGTGATTTATTTCAGAAATTGTTCAAACAGCTTTAAAAGAATATCTCAAACCAACATAAGCTTGGTTTATATCTCATAAGCCCCTACTCCTTGGAATATCTTACCTTCTGAGGTAAGATCTATCCATTGTCTTCTGGCCTTCCAGAAGGGCATTAAAATCTGGCTCTGCTAGTTAGCCTGGGGGCCCATGGAGATGCACAATGTTGGCAGTGGCTGGTGGATTAACAGAATATTTAATGTTTTAATATTTTTACATTTATTTTAATTGTACATCACACAGAGTCACTTTGCAGAAGGAGATGGGGGTCATATAAATTGAATACATAAATACATAAACATGTAAGGGGAAATATTAAACATTGCAAATTTTAAAATCTCTGAAACCAAATCCACAATTATCTTTTAAGACTGCCTTCATGAAAGCATAAGAATATAGCTGACTCTTCACATGCAACTATATCTATATGTACAGATGAGAAATAATAAGTAAACATGAACGGTTAACTGATAAAGATATACAAAAAAATTCTCATGTGGATTGTAAAGTGAAATCAAGAGAAAATTTAAAAACAGGAGGATATTCTTACCAATGTTTATTCACATTTAACAGAAAGGTTTAAAGTGGACAAAAGATGTTATAGTTTTGAACAAATAAGACTAAATTTGAAATAAAATTATGTACTGATGATAAACATATAATTGCTAAGATGTATAAACTTTTGTTGAAATATGAGACAGACAACAAAGAAGTAAAAAATGTATGATAAAATGGGCTAAAAAATCTGGCTATATTACACAGATGTGATTGAAAGGATTGAAATTTATATCATGTTCCAGTCTTAAAGAGAATTTTCACAAAATGATGTATCATTGGTCTAAGTCACCAGAAAAATTGTCTAGAATGTATAAAGCTTTTTTGAATCTTTGCTGGAAATGTGAACAACATGGAAAGACATTTTATCATGTTTGATGGACAAGTAAAAAAGCCAAAACATTTTGGATACAAATACATGTATTAATTCAGAAGATCTTAAAGGTTAAAGCACAACTGAAATGAGAGATTTTTCTTTTGGGACTAGTAATGAGCAACTAAAAAAATATTTCACAATATATTGGTTTTTATATCACAATTGGGGTTAAGACCATCAAGTGTTCCTTAAATAACTTCAGTAAAAGAAATTCTATAGCTTTCCAATAATTTTTTTATTGAAAAAATAACCATTTGGAAGTTTCCATCAGTTAGCCCACCTAAAAGAGCTTTCAGTCAACATGAAGAATGTATGCTTCCAAACAGGCAATAGAGTACAACACAATTTCCTTAAGTTCACAGGTTAGGGAGTCGGACATGGAAGTGACAGAGACAGAAAATGACAGAGACAGAAAATAATTTTAAAGGCTATGATAGAATTATAATAGCCTGTGCTTTTTATTCTCTGTTAACTCCATCAAATACATTTGGCATATTGACTCAAAACTTTCAATATCTGTTGGATCAAGGATTCAGAAAATTGAATATATTCATGACAAGCAAGAATGACTGTATCATGCAATTTTTCTTTTTAAACACTTGGCTCCAATCTAATACTTGTGGTCTTCCTTTATTATCAACTTGGGCTAATTGTCGTTCTCACTATTTGGTCCTCCCAATCAAAGGTGGCATTCAGCAGGTTGTGACTAGTTCTGGAGAACTGGTAACAGAAATTTTGAGTAGTTCAGAGAACCAGCATTTACCACCACTGACTGAAGATTTCACAGCATTCTTCCCCTGCCATGCCCACCAAGCAGAGGTGGGATTCTACCAGTTCGCACCTATTCGGTAGAACCAGTTGTTAACATGCTAAGCAGTTCAGAGAATCGGTTGTTAGAAGAAATTACTGGCCTAATCCTGTAAGGAAAGCAGGAAGGAGACATTCTGGTGTTGCTTACAGAAAATGCCTCTCCGTTAACCCTTATTACATTCTTGGCAGGATTAGACTTCCTGTCTCAGGAACATCTCTGGAGTTTTTTTCCCCTCCTTTGCTGGTACTTTGCTTGTGTGGAGTGACCATTCAAAGTTACAATGGCACTGAAAAAAGTGACTTATGACCATTTTTCACACTTACGACTGTTGCAGCATCCCCACAGTCATGAGAGGCCAGGCGAGGAGATGGTGCCTCAATGTGAGTGATATTGAGTTGGCCATACCCAGCCAATAACACAACCACCAAGCCACATCCACCCAGTCACATGACCACCAAGCCACACCCACCAACTAAGCCACGCCCACAGAACTGGTTGTTAAAAAATTTGAATCCCACCCCTGGCACCAAGTCATATCAGATTACAGTTAGAGGAAACCACACTTCATAAATTTTAGTCCAAACCTACCAGATCTGCTTTTTAAACCATTAATCCAATCAATGGGTAGAGGTATGAAACAAAACATTTAAATCACTCAATGGTGTTGTTGCATTATTTTGTGGATTTTATAAATCCCCAGCTCACTAATGACAACTTCACAAATTGTTTTGATGTAACAATATAATTAGGTAACAAGTTCAGCAGTGGATCATGTTTCGTTAATTTCAACCATCTGCTTCAGCATTTGTTTGTATGTGTACCAGATTTTCAGGGCTTCTCCACTCTAATAGTAATTAATGGCAATGTTAATATGATACATGAATTATATGCAGCAGTAATGCAACAAAGAATCATTTTATGAGACAGATTATATTTAGCAAGCATAGAAAATACCTCACGTTCCTAAATGTTTCTTTTTTCTAACTTCTTTTTCTAACTTCTTTTTTCTAACTTTTTTCTAACTTTCTTTATAACGAAACCCCTAATTAATTTCACGAACAGTTTATGCATAATTCGTAATTTAAAAAGCATTATCCTATCAGGTCAGTTGAGTATTTGTGAAAATATTAAGCAAATGTATTGTGATCTACTTTCCCTCCCCAAATAATTAGTTTGCTTTAACTAAATTTTATTGATTAAATGTATATGCTGTCCATCTCACTGTCAATGAGCTTGCAAACATTAAAAAACTCCTCAAAATCAGTGGTGGGATTCAATTTTTTTTTTTTAAACAAATCTTATTAATTTTACAAAAAACACAATGCACAATCCAGGCATAACAACTTGAAAAATCTTTTCTAAGAGAAAAATTAATGATAATTAAAGAAGAAAGCCAATAGAGCATATAAAATATTTACCTTATCTATTTAACTTCATATCTTATCCAGACTTCTCCTTTTATCCAAATTATATTTCTTGCTTAATAAAATTTTATTGCCTTTCATAAACATACAAAACACAAAACATAAACAAAACTAAAAGATCTTTTCTGAAGGCTGCCTGGTCCTGGGTTGAAACTCTTCACACAGACACAAATTCAAACCTCCTATTCACTTTATATATCTTTCCATATCTTATTATCATTTTCTTTTCTTTTTTTTTAATAAACCAATTTTATCAATTTCATAAAAACAGTGCACAAAGAATCAAGGTGTAACAGCTTATAAATTCTTTTCTAAAAAAAAATAATAAAGAAAGAAAACCAATAAAACATGATTCCAAATTATAGTATCAATACTTTATATTTAACTTCATATCTTATCCCAGCTTCTCCTT
>BHEV01028848.1:0-18246 GCA_004319985.1 Emydocephalus ijimae | reverse complement strand
AGGAGGAAGAGGAGGAGGAGGAGGAGAAAGAGGAGGAGGAGAAGGAGGAGGAGGAAGAGGAGGAGGAGAAGGAGGAGGAGGAAGAGGAGGAAGAGGAGGAGGAGGAAGAGGAGGAGGAGGAGGAGGAAGAGGAGGAAGAGAAGGAGGAGGAGGAAGAGGAGGAGGAGGAGGAGGAGGAAGAGGAGGAGGAAGAGGAGGAGGAGAAGGAGGGTGAGAGAAAGAAAAAGAAAGAAAGAGAAAGAAAGACAGAGGGATAAAAAACTAATCAAGGAGAGAAGCAACCTAGAACTAAGGAAAAAATTTCCTGACATGAGAACAATTAACCAGTGGAACTACTTGACTCCAGAAGTTGTGAATGCTCCAACACTGGAAGTTTTTAAGAAGAGATTGGACATCCACTTGTCTGAAATGAAGGAGGGTTTCCTGCCTAAGCAGGGGGTTGGACTAGAAGACCTCCAAGGTCCCTTCCAACTCTTTTATTCTGTTATTCTGGTCTTGCCCAGTTCAGGATTTCATCATTAGAGCATCCTCAATGGTGGGTCATCTAGTCTTTATTTAAAGATGTTTTCAAAGTCCAATCTTTCTGTTCTGCTCTTAAACCAATCTTGTTTGATTGATTAAGTGCCATCAATAGAGTTAGATTAATCTCCATGGAAACCTGACTTACTGGTTGGATTTTCTTCTAGTATGAAAGGATGGAAAGGGTACCTGGAGATCACTTATATTCCCCACCCAGAATCTGAATCCATTGTTATACAGCCAGTCCTGCAACTTACGACTGCTGTTGGGATAGGAATTTCCATGGCTAAGATCGTGAAGTGAGGGGTGTCCAATTTTACGACCTTTTTGCCATAGTTGTTAAGCAAATCGCTTAATTTTTTTTTTAAAGTGGGTCGTGCGGCCATTAAGCAAATCCGGCTTCTCCCGTTGACGGAAGTTCCCTGGGAAGGTTGCAAATGGTGATCATGTGACCAGGATGCTGCAACCGTCATAAGTATGTGCTGAATTTTGATCACACGGGGGATGATGCAACTGTTGTAGGTACGTGAACCGGTTGTAAGTCCCTTTTTTTCAGAGCTGTTGTAACTTTGAACAGCCACTTAACCCATGGTTGTAAGTTGAAGATTACCGTAGTGCCAACTTTCAAATCAAGCACTCCCAGGGCATGGCCAGTCTATGCTTTTAGAAATGAGAAAAGATGGCTAAATTGCCCGTTGTGGTCAAAAAAAAAAAGAATATAAGTACTTTTGTTTCTACTTGGAAACGGCTTCTGGGCTTTTGTGTTTGAGGTGGGGCAAAAAAATGAAACTTTCATTTGGGGTTTTACTGATTAGATTGATTTGTTGTCAGAGAAATGGCTAGTTTAAAGTAAAAAAAGTAAAAATAAGTAAAGGAAAAGTAAAAATGTGTGGTTTAATGTTAATGCCTTATTCCAAGAGAAGTCAAAGCCTTTTTACCCCTCCTTTTCTACTTCCACACTTCCCTCTTCCCCTCTGGTCTGTGTTATACTATTTGCTTTTGTATTTTTGTATTTTATACTGTACACTAATAAAAAAATTAGAAGTGAGGACGCTTCTTTCTTTCTTCTCTTCCTTCCTTTTTCTTTCTCTCATTCTGTCTTTCTCTCCCTTCTTTTTATTTTTCTCTCTTTTTTCCATCTTTCTCTTTCTTCCTTTTTCTTCCTCTCTCTTTCTTTCTCTCACTCTTTTCTTTCTTTTTCTCTTTATTATCCCTCTGTCTTTTTTCCTCTCTCCCTCTTTCTTTCTTTCTCTCACTCTTTCTCTCTTCTCTTTTTTTCTCTGTTTCTCTTTTTTATCCCTCTTTCTTTCTTTCTTTCTTTCTTTCTTTCTTTCTTTCTTTCTTTCTTTCTTTCTTTCTCTTTTTCTCTTTTTTCTCCCTCTTTGTCTTTCTTTCTGTTAAGTTTGGAGCATGGGCGAGAAAGAATGGAGACGAGCCTCTGGAACGGTAACTTCAACTCTTTATTTACATGGTGACAGCTCGAAAATGGAGGGCAGCTAAGGCCCTCTTTATATAGGCAACCCAATAACTATTTAACCAATAACAATCCAGGAGCGCTAGCTCCATTAACCAATACGAATGCCCCGTAAATGGCCAATCAGATTCCCCTGAGCGGGCCAATCCGATCCTGCCATTAACAGCCAATCAGAAGTGCAGGGCCAGAACCCTGCACTTGACTCCAAGCTCAAGATAACTTTATTAAACCTTATGCATTCACAACACTTTCTCTCTTTTCTCTTTCTCTCTTTCTCTTTCTGTCTGTCTCTCTCTCTCTCTCTGACTGTCATTTTCTTTCTTTCTCCATGTTTCTCCCCGCCCTCTCTCTGAGAGAGGGAGAGGGAGAGGGAGAGAGAGAGTGGACGCAGGATAAACCTCACATTAAATTTAACAGATTTGGGATTCCAACAGTTCAGGGTTGAACTGGGGGATCCTTGGTGCTCTCTGAGCTTGGTGGTTTCCTTGCAAGCATTTTATCAGGCATGCCCTACTGATGTTATTACCTAGTAGAGTAGTGAAATGTCTTCAAGAAAACCACAGCTTTGGGATTACAAATTGGCTCCCAACGGATCACATCAAACATGACCATTCAAAGGTGGCTTTTTGACAGACCCGAGAGACAGTCTCACTGTACACATGTTGTACTCTGACAATAATAATAATAATAATAATAATAATAATGATAATAATAATAATGAGAGACAACACCTCAGGAGTAAAGGGGCTGTGGGAGATGGGAGGGGGGAGAGAGGGGGGGGGAGATTCTGGGATTTGCACACCCTGTGATCTAATTCATGGGCCTCCAACCTTGGCAACTTTAAGACTGGTGGACTTCAACTCCCAGCCGGCTGAGGAATTCTGGGAGTTGAAGTCCACCAGGCTTAAAGTTGCTAAGGTTGGAGACCCCACGATCTAATTAATTCATAAAGGAAGGGTGAATTAAAATCGGATTCGTAAATGCAGTGCTAAACTGCCCGAGACCTCCGGGAAAAGGATCAGCCGCTACCAGGCCTTTCACCACCAACCCATGATCCCTTCTGCCTGCAAAGCCACTTGGAATCTCCTTCCCCTGCCCTGGGGGGGGTGGATGGGGGGGAGGGCTAGTGCTGATGAAAAAAAAGCAACCACCTGAGAACCGGCTGGCTTTCTTCCAAAAATTTGCAGCCCTGGACACAATGTTCCTTCCACTTCCACAAAGCCGGCGCAGAAAGAACGAAAGAAAGAAAAAATAAAATAATGAATATGGAGAGAATATTGAACATGGAGAGAACGTGGCCCAGGGAGGAACAGGGGGAAACAGCAAGCAAGCGGCAGGAAATCCTAAACCGCCCAAATGCAGGAACACAATTCACCCACAAAGAGGCACCTTGCATGGTCCAGAACAGGGTTTGTGTGTGTGTGTGTGTGGAGGACTGAAGGTCAATTAAAGCCCCCACCCCCAATTCCAGTTCAGAGTTCCTTTGACAGAATAACTGAGTGGTGGAACGGACCTTGGAGGTCTTCTAATCCAACCCCCTGTTCAATGATTGGGATGGTATTGGTGGGATTCAAAAAATCCCAACAACCAGTTCACTGCCCCCTTGCTCGGTGGGCATGGTCAACCGGAACTTCCGGGATGGCCATTTTTCACCTTCCCCAGAGTCCGGAGGCTTCCCTCGGGCCTCTGGGAGGGTCAAAATGGCCTCTCCTGGGCTCTGAAGGTCCCCCGGAAGCCGGAAACAGGCCAGTTTCTGGACTTCTGGAACTTCCGTTTTGGCCTGTTTTTCACCCTCCCAGAGTCTCCACGCGGATCCTGCACCCAAAATGGGCTGCATACAGACTCCTGGGAGGGAAGGGGAAGAAGGATGGGCGGGGTCAATTGGTCAGTTCAACTACTGGTTCAGTGAACCGGATGTACATTTAACATCAGGTTCACTCGAACTGGCCCGAACCGGCTGAATCTGGCCCCTTGGCCTTATCCCAAAGGTGCTTTTGATCAAGAAGCAACTGGACTTTCTGGTTTTTCTTTGAAGACATTTCACTTCTCGCCTAAGAAGCTTCTTCAGCTCTGACAGGATGGTGGGAATGGAAGGATTTATACTCCTTGCAGACCCAGCTGGTCATTTGCATCCTTTTTAGAGAGTCCTTGAGGCCACTTGGAGATTTATCTGTGTCCTCAAGGTCACCTGAGTGGTGCAAATAGGTGTGGAGCCTTCTTGGAACTGCTGAAAGGACTGTGTTGTAAACAGGAGATAAACGATAGTGTATCCCTCCCCCTCTGTGGAGTGAGGGCTGTTCAATTTCGACACAGATGGCCTCTTCGACCCCTCTTTCAAACCAACGTCCAAGTGGCCTCAAGGACTCTCTAAAAGTACGCAAATGACCAGCTGTGTCTGCAAGGAGTATAAACCCTTCCGTTCTCCGCCATCCGGTCAGAGCTGAAGAAGCTTCTTGGATGAGAAGTGAAATGTTTTCAAAGAAAAAAAACCAAGAAAGTCCAATTGCCTCCTGAAAAAAAAAAAGCATCTTTGGGATAACCATGATCTGGATGACGGAGAATCTCCACAGACTTCTAGCCTTACGACAGTCATTGTTCTAAAAGTCTTCCTCGGATTCTCCAGCAGGGTGGAAGATTTACTTTGATCTCCACCTCCGCATCAGATGCAATCTTCATCAGAGGCGATGAAGCCCCAGGATCCGAATTTATTGCAAGACAGGAAATTGCTTTCCCCTTCTTTACACCATATTTAAATTAAAAGGAAAAGAAAAGAAAAAGAACCATAGCCAACAGGAATCTGGAGGTTAGTGGTGGTTGTAGGTTAGATTGAAAATTTATGCTGGGCTTCCTCACTTAGCGACCCCAATTGTTATCCGTGACTTGGCCACTAAGCATTATGGTCATTAAACAAAACCACAATGAGTTTATAACCCCACTTGTTCTGTGGTCATTAAGTGAATGGCCCACAATCATTAAGTAGGACAGATATGATTCACTTAAGAACCGCAATGATTCACTTAATGACTGGGGCAAAAAGGAGGTAGAACGGGGCCAAGCTCCCTTAATAACTGCCTGGGGTAGAGGGGGAACTTCAAACCTGATAATATAGGTCATCCTCGGCTTACGACCAAAATTGAGTTCAAAATTTCCATTGCTAAGTGAGACACTTGTTCAGTGTGTTTTGCCCCGTTTTATGACCTTTCTTGTCACAGTTGTTAAATGAATCATCCCAGTGGTTAAGTTAGCAACAGGGTTGTTAAGTGAATCCGGCTTCCCCACTGACTTTACTTGTCAGAAGGTTGCAAAAGGGGACCGTATGATCCAGGACACTGTGACTGTCATAAATGTGAGTCAGTTGTCAAGCATCTGAATTAAATCACATGACCATGAATGTAAATCACATGACAATGGGGATGCTGCAACAGTCATAAGTCTGAAAAATGGTCATAGATCACTTTTTCAGTACCGTTGTAACTTCAAACAGTCACTGAATGAACTGTTGTAAGTTGAGGACTACCTGTACAAACCCAGTATGAGTCAATTGCCAAGCATCTGACTATTGATCATGTGACAATCATCACCATCTTTTAATGACCCCATAATCCCTTATGAGGTGGAGTCTGAGCCACTGAATGGAGCTAGCAGAATGTTTTTTTAATGGCCAGATGCCATCCCTGTTGCCAGTGAGGAGTTTTGTTTGTTTCTCATTGTGCCCAGAGAAATACCTGCCTCTAGGATTGAACTCACAGCCTCCCGATTTTGAGGCGAGAGCTCCACCTCTACACCACCGCACCACTCCTTGTTGATCACGTGACCATGGGGAGGCCTAAACTATTGTAAGCGCAAGCAAACAGTCATGTTACTTTTTCTCGGTATGGTTGTAACTTTGAATCATCACTAAACAAACAGTTGTAAGTCGAGGGCTATCAGTAGATGGATCTTCTGGGGAAGTCTGCAGTAACTTCAAATGGTTGCTAAGCAACCGGTCGTAAGTCGAGGACCGCCTGCACTTCAAAATGAGCAAGGGCTTGCATTTAGACCGGAGAACTAGGTCAGCGCTCTGTGGTTTATTTCCTGGACCATTTAATTGGAGCAAAGGCCGAGAGAAACAATTTAACACCTTTGGAGGGGGGTGTTGTTGATTTGACATCTGCTAATGATTTGACTGGGGACCAGCAGCGGACATTTTGAGCAGTTTGGAGAACCGGCAAATGCCACCTCTTATAGGCCCCGCCCCAATCTCTTCTCTGCCTCCCATTGAGTCCCAGCTGATTGGCTGGATCTTCTTTGGTTGCCCTGCCCAGGAAAACGGAGCTGGAAAGCAGGTTAGTGGGGTGGGAAAGGAAGGGGGAATTTTGCAATATCCTTCCCCTGCCATGCCCACCAAGCCAAGCCACGCCCACAGAACTGGTAGTAAAAAAATTTGAATCCCACCACTGACACAGGAGCTCAGTGGCTAAGACGCTGAGCTTGTCGATCAGAAAAGTTGGCAGTTCGGCAGTTCGAATCCCTAGCGCCTAATGGAGTGAGCTCCTGTTACTAGTCCCAGCTTCTGCCAACCTAGCAATTCGAAAGCATGTAAAAAAAAAAATTAAAGTAGAAAAACAGGGAACATTTTGGTGGGAAGGTCACAGCGTTCTGTGCACCTTCGGCGTTTAGTCCTGCCGGCCACCTGACTACGGAGACATCTTCGGACAGCGCTGGCTCTTCTTTGGCTTTGTAACGGAGATGAGCAGCGCCCCCTAGAGTCGGAAATAACGACTCGCACTTATGTGCGAGGGGAAACTTTACCTTTACCTCATGATTTGACTGACAGAGAAAGACACTTGCATTTTGAAAATCAGGAACTCAAGCTAAGTATACGGTAGTACTTCGACTTACAACAGTTCCATTTAGTGACTGAAGTTACAACGGCACTGGAAAAAAAAGTGACATGACTATTTTTCACACTTATGACTGTGGCAGCATCCCCAGGTCTGCGGGATCAGAACTCAGAACCATGGGCAACTGGTTTATATTTATGACGGTTGCCATCTCCTGGGGTCATCTGATCCCCTTTTACAACCTTCTGGCAAGCAAAGTCAGTGGGAAGCAGGATTCACTTAACAACTGCATTACTACAGGTAGTTCTTGACTTGCGACCACAATTGAGCTCCACAATTCTGTGGCGAAGTGAGACATTTATCAGTGAGCCTTGTCCCATTTTACGACCTTCCTCGCCACCAGTTGCTAAGTGAATCCCTGCAGTTCATAAGTGAGCAACATGGTCATTCAGTGAATTTGGCTTCCCTCTTGACTTTGCTGGTCACAGAAGGGGATCGGATGACCCCGGAATGCAGCAACTATCATAAGTATGAAGCAGTTGCCAAGGGCGTGAATTTTGATCAAGTGATCCTGGGGCTGCTACGAAGTTCGTAAGAGTGAAAAAAAATGGTCATAAATCATTTTTTTCAGTGCAGTTGTAACTATGAATGGTCACTACATGAACTGTTGCAAGTCAAGGATTACCTGTAATGTAATAAATACAGTGATTAACTTAACACCGGTGTCAAGGAAGGTCCCAAGATGGAGCAGAACTCCTGTAACAAACGTCTCGTTTAGTGACAGACATGTTGGGCTTCAACTGCGACCGTAACTTGAGGACTAACTGCATTCAACCCACCAAAAACTCTGTTCTGGATCTCCGTAAAGTCCTAAAATGGAGCACAACTCCCGTAACAAATGTCTCGTTTAGTGACATAAATTTTGGGGCTCTCTTTTGGCCATAAGTCGAGGACTTGCTGCATTCAACCCACCAAAAACTCTGTTCTGGATCTCCATAAGGTCCTACAACGGAGCCAAACTCCCATAACAAATGCTTTGTTTACTGACAGAAATTTTGGGGCTCTCTTTCAGCCATAAGTCGAGGACTTGTTGCATTCAACCCACCAAAAACTCTGTTCTGGATCTCCGTAAAGTCCTAAAATGGAGCACAATTCCAGTAACAAATGTCTTGTTTAGTGACATAAATTTTGGGGCTCTCTTTTGGCCATAAGTCGAGGACTTGCTGCATTCAACCCACCCAAAACTCTGTTCTGGATCTCCATAAGGTCCTACAATGGAGCCAAACTCCCATAACAAATGCTTTGTTTACTGACAGAAATTTTGGGGCTCTCTTTCAGCCATAAGTCGAGGACTTGTTGCATTCAACCCACCAAAAACTCTGTTCTGAATCTCCGTTCTTACCTAAACAGGAGAGGCAGGTGAGAAGAAGCACGATCCACGCCAGCAGGAGGGACATCCTGAAGCTCACAGCGCACCGCAGCTGCCAAGAGACGACAAGGGCAGGTGTTTAAATCTCCCTTCGGGTTTTTTCCTCTCCCTTTTTTGAAAATCAAACCGGTGCGTGCGGGTGGCACATTGTAAATTATGCAAGCGCACGCTTCAAGCAAACTCCCCCTGCTTGGTCGCTCCACCAAGCTGGCAACCAGGAAGAAGGGACTTGGAGAAGGAACAAGAGGGAAGAGCAGGGGCTTCACTCTTGATTCAGCTGTTGGTTCTTTGCTCCAAAGAGCCAAAAAAAAAAAGGGCTGTAAAAAGTGACAGCCGGTGATGGGCTTGAGATATAGAAGGATCTCGACAGACTTGAACATCGGGCATGATCTTAACAAAATGGAATTCAGAAAGGTTCCACATTGAGGCAAGAAAAAGCTGCCAAAAAAGCCAACACAGTTCTAGGCTGCATAAACAGAGGGAGAGAATCACATGAAGCGTTAATACCACTTTATAAGGCCTGGGTAAGGCCACCCTTGGAATCCTGCATCCAGTTTTGGTCACCACGATGTAAAAAAGATGTTGAGACTCTAGAAAGAGTGCAGAGAAGAGTAACAAGGAGGATTAGGGGACTGGAGGCTGAAACATATGAAGAACGGTTCCAGGAACTGGGTAGGTCTAGTTTGATGAAAAGAAGGACTAGGGGAGACATGAGAGCAGTCTTTCGATATCTCAGGGGCTGCCCCAAAGAAGAGGGAGTCAAGCTCTTCTCCAAAGCCCCTGAGGGCAGGACAAGAAGCAATAAGGATGGAAACTAATCCAGGAGAGAAGCAACCTAGAACTAAGGAGGAATTTCCTGACTGAGAAAACAATTAACCAGTGGAACAACTTGCCTCCAGAAGTTGTGAATGCTCCAGCACTGGAAGTTTTAAAGAAGAGACTGGACAGTCATTTATCTCTCCCCCTCCCCTCCCCTCATTTCGCTCTCCTCTCCTCTCCCCTCCCTTCCTTTCCCTCATCTATGTACAGATAATCCTTGACATACAACCATTCATTTAAGGGCTGTTCAAAGTTACAGCAGCATCGAAAAAAGTGACTTACGAACATCTCATCTTTTCAGTCATCCAGGGTATAGTTGTCCCAAAGATGCTTTGCAATCAAAATTTTGGACCTTTCGCAACTGGCTTGTGTTTATGATGGTTGCAGTGTCCTGGTGTCATGTGATCCCCTTTTGTGACCTTCTGACAAGTCAGCGGCGAAGCCAGATTCACTTAACAACCTGTGTTACTAATTTAATGAGTGCACTGATTGAGTCATCAACTGCGGCAAGAAAGGTTGTAAAATGGCGGGTAGAAGAGAGTTTGTTTGTCGGACGTTGTCTGGGAAGGTTACAAAATGGTGATCACGTGACCCTGGGACCATGCAACCATCCTAAATACCTGCCAGTTGCCAAGCACTTTGAATTTTATCATGGGATTATGGGGATGCTGCAAAACCGGCCATCAGTCACTTTTTTTTAGTGCTGTCGTAACTTCGAATGGTCACTAAATGAAGTGTTGTAAGTCGAGGACTAGCTGTAATGAGAATAGCGCACTCTACTTCTGATTGTTTGTGTATAAACATGGAAAGAGAAAGCATGATGACATCAATGATGATGAAGGTTCCTACACTAAGTTAAAGATCAAACCCAGGTTAACAAAGGCCAAGAAACTTTGTATATCCATCCATCCATCCCTCTAATTTATACAACACAAAAAATTTATTTCTGTTTATCTATTTCTCTATCTACTTTGTATATCTATCCATCATTCCATTTATCTTTTTCTCTTTCTCTCTTTCTCTCTTTTTCTCATACTCTTTCTCTCTACTTTGTATATCCACCCACCTTTTCTAATCTATCCATCCACCTGTTTATCTTTCTCCTTTCTCTCTCTATCTGATATCTACTTTAAAATCCATCCACCCACCCGTCCAATCCATTCATCCATCCAATCTATCCATCCATCAATCCACCCACCCACCCACCAGTCTATCCATCCACCCATCCAATTTATTCATCCCTCCATCCAATTTATCCATCCATCATTTCATCCATCCATCATTTCATCCATCCATCCAACCCATCCAATTTATTCATCCCTCCATCCAATTTATCCATCCATCATTTCATCCATCCATCATTTCATCCATCCATCCAATCCATCCACCCACCCATCCATCCATCCAATCTATCCATCCATCCATCCAATCTATCCATCCATCCATCCAATCTATCCACCCACCCACCCATCCATCCAATCTATCCATCCATCCATCCCATTTTTTCATCCATCCATCCCATTTATTCATCCATCCATCCAATTTATCCATCCATCCATCCATCCATCCATCCATCCATCCACCCACCCACCCACCCACCCAATCTATCCTTTCCTCTAACTATTCTTGCTTTCTCTCTTTCTGTTTCTCATCTTCTTCCCCAATCGTCAAAGTTAGCAATCCCTCCCCCCACCTCCTATTTTAATTACTTTTTGGGAGAGAGAGAGAAAGTTGGAAAGGGCTTTGGGGTGTCCAGGTAAAGTTCTAATCAGCCATCCTAAAAATCATGTTCGTGAGACAGACAACCTCAGAATTATCTCCTGAATTGGGGAAGATGGGCTTTTGAATGGCTCCTGCTTGGTGATGGTCAGCAAGCCACCTTGGTTGTTTTTACTATTTTTTAAAAAAAACATTAAACTTAAATGCCACCCATCTCACGGCGAAGTAGTCTTTAGGCTCATAAGCTATGGTTGACACATTGCATCAATGTAACGTTACTTAGTTTGGGACATGGAACATCTGCAAGAAAGCTACAAATATTCTGCTTTATTCATACATTTCACCTCTTGAGATTGCCTCTGGGTCTCACACTGGCTGGGTATCTTCCTGTCCTTATTTTTCCATACCCACCTGTTTCTCTCCCCTCCTTCCTCCCTGCCCATCTTCGATCCTTAAACATTTTCAGTAAAAAAATAAATAAAAATCAAATGGACAATTTTTCACTTCCTGCAAAGCTGCCAACTTTCCTGGGAGCTGAGTTTCCAGACAGACAAAGGACTGCATGGTCCCGTTAGCCTTGGTTGTTCTGGAGGGCACTTCAGGGCAACTAAGATTTTATTTATTTAGAATGGAATGAAATAGAAAATATGGAAGGGGAAGGGGAAGGGAATAGAAGGGAAGAGGAATAGAATAGAATAGGGAATAAGGAATAGAATAGAATAGAATAGATGGGATAAAGATTAGAATAGAATAGAATAGAATAGAATAGAATAGAATAGGGAATAAGGAATAGAATAGAATAGGGAATAAGGAATAGAATAGAATAGAATAGATGGGATAAAGATTAGAATAGAATAGAATAGAATAGAATAGGGAATAAGGAATAGAATAGAATAAGGAATAAGGAATAGAATAGAATAGGGAATAAGGAATAGAATAGAATAGAATAGAATAGAATAGAATAGAATAGATGGGATAAAGATTAGAATGGAATAGAATAGAGAATAGAATAGAATAGAATAGGGAATAAGGAATAAGGAATAGAATAGAATAGAATAGAATAGAATAGAATAGAATAGAATAGAACAGAACAGAATAGATGGGATAAAGATTGGAATAGAATAGAATGGAATAAAATAGGGAATAAGGAATAAAATAGAATAGAATAGAATAGAATAGATAGAGTAGGGAATAAGGAATAGAATAGAATAGAATAGAATAAATAGAATAGGGAATAAGGAATAGAATAGAATAGAATAACAGAGTTGGAAGGAACCTTGGAGGTCTTCTAACTTCTAGAGGCAAGTTGTTCCACTGATTAATTTGTTTTCACTGTCAGGAATTTTTTCCTTAGTTCTAGGTTGCTTCTCTCCTGGATTAGTTTCCATCCTTATTGCTTCTTGTCCTCAGTGGTGGGATTCAAACACTTTTGTTCCCGGTTCTGTGGGCATGGCTTGGTGGGCCTAGCAGGGGAAGGAGACTGCAAAATCCCCATTCCCTCCCCATCCCACTAACCTGCTTTCCAGATCCGTTCTCCTGTGCAGGGTAACTGATCAGCTGGGACTCAATGGGAGGCAGAGGATCGATGCGGGTAAGGGGACCAGTCAGAGGTGGATTTGCTGGTTCTCCTAACTACTCAAAATTTCCGCTACCGGTTCTCCAGAACTGGCTGAATACCCCCTCTGCTTGTCCTGCCTTCAGGGGCTTTGGAGAATAGGTGGACTCCCTCTTCTTTGCGGCAGCCCCTGAGATATTGGAAGGCTGCTCTCATGTCACCTCTTTATAATTTTTACAAATGGCTCAAGATAGTGAATATATCTAACTCAACTTTCTCTTCCTATTCCCCCACCCCCTTACAACAATCCTGTGAAATGAGTTGAAAGAGGCAGAGGAACTGCCCATATATTGGTCATTTAAGACAAGGAGTTTGGACAAAAACTGTGCAATTGAAAGATTTCAGCCTCGAATAGCTGACCTCTAATGCACCCTCTAAGGCAAGATTGTCCAACTTCAGGAACTTTAAGACTGGTGGACTTCGACTCCCAGGATTGACTGGCCGGAGAATTCTGGAAGTTGAAATCTACCCGTCTTAGAGTTCCCGAAGTTGGATACCCCCTGCTCTAAAGCTACTATTATCTCAATGATTTTCCTTTTTTTAAAAAAAGAAAACAGAAATAGGTGTTTTGCCTGCAGGTTCTTACATCCTCATCTATTCCTGATTAAAATCCTTTTCTCTTCATTGTAGTCTAAGTGACCCCAAAAGAATCAGAAAGTGTCTGATAGTAACTTTTCTGCTTAAACCAATTTTATGGCATAGCAGAAACTTTCGTGGTCTGGCTCCCCAGATGCATTTCTCTTCTCTCCGTCTGCAGCTACGTAACAAACCCTTTGCTTCTTTTAACAACATACTTTGTGAAAAAAATAAAAAAACATCCTTTGTCTCTGTCGCTCTAACATGCAGGAGATTAACAGGTGGGTTTGGAAAGCAGAAAGGAGAGCCATCAGTTTATCATTGCAAATACAGCCTTGGCCAGCTCTGCAAAGCAGGAGTTGGTGAATTCTTGTCTATAGCATCCCCCAGCCCTTGAACCCACAGCCTCACCTCTTTGCTCAGGACCATAAAAAGGACTATAGCAATTAATCTCCTTGTTGCTCTACATCAGCTAGCCTTATTATTCCCTCCTCCAGAGCTTCCAGCTCTGTCCTGCTGTTCCTTCCCTGTTAAATGATACTTTGAAAGACGGTACTTACCTCCAAGTGAAGCTTTGGCTGCCGTGGGCTTTGGAAATCATCGCTCCTCACACACCAATGCAAATGGGACTCCCTGGGTTTCTAGACAAAGGACGGGCAACGGGGAGACAAAAATCATAAAGACTTTCTGTTTTCATTCTGGAGGTTTCAAATCTCATCCGTTTCTTGCCTGCCACAGAAATGTATGCGGCCTCTGGTCTCTGCTTTTGAAAAGTGTCCAAAAAGAAGAAGAAAAGAACTCTGACTGGTTCAGGAATAAAGGTCCCTCCCTCCCCTGGGTTAAAAGAGAGAGAGGGAGTGAGAGAGAGGGAGGGAGGAAGAGGGAGAGGGAGAAAGAAAGAAAGAAAGAAAGAAAGAAAGAAAGAAGAGAGAAAGAAAGAAAAACATACATACACACACAGAGAGAAAGTGTGAGACAGAAAAAGAGAAAGAGAAGGAGAGAGAAAAAGAAACATATGGAGAGAGAGAGAGAAAGAAAAAGTGGGAGAGAGAAAGAAAGAAAGAGAGAAAGTGAAGAGAGAGAGAGAGAGATGTGTGGGAGAGAGAAAGAGAAAAACAAGAGAGAAAGAGAGAAGGGTTCCAACCCGAGCATAAAATCCATTTCCTTACTGGGCAAGACAGAAAGCGCACTTCAAATTGGAAATTAGAGATCCATCTCATATAAATAAAAGCTGAGAAGCCTCCCAGGCTGAAAGGAACAGGTGAGTGAGAGCAAAGCTTTGTATAAGCTGCCTGTTAAGAAGGGGGTGTGGCCTCTGCTCCCTGGCCAATCAGCAGAAAGCTCTAGAGAGGAATCTGAATAGTCAGCCTGAAGATGCCAGAGGAGAAAATGGGACAACCTGTGAGGTTGATACTAGACTTCAGGGCACCTAATGTTTTTTCTTAAACATTTACCTTTCTTATATACCAAGAAATCAAGTCAGGTTTCTCCCTCAGGGCACTGATGACCGTGTTCAAATTATCCTACTTTGGACACATGATGTGAAGATCCAGCTCTCTGAAGGAGATTCTGAGGCTGAAAAAGATTAGAATAGAATAGAATAGAATAGAATAGAATAGAATAGAATAGAATAGATGGGATAAAGAATAGAATAGAATATAATAGGGAATAAGTAATAGAATAGAATAGGGAATAGGGAATAGAATAGAATAGGAGAATAAGGAATAGAATAGAGAATAAGGAATAGAATAGAATAGAATAGAATAGAATAGGGAATAGGGAATAGGGAATAAAATAGAATAGAATAGAATCTAAATAGATTCAAATTATCCTACTTTGGACACATGATGTGAAGATCCAGCTCTCTGAAGGAGGTTCTGAGGCTGAAAAAGATTAGAATAGAATAGAATAGAATAGAATAGAATAGAATAGAATAGAATAGAATAGAATAGAATAGAATAGAATAGAATAGATGGGATAAAGAATAGAATAGAATAGGGAATAAGGAATAGAATAGAATAGAATAGAATAGAATAGGGAATAGGGAATAAAATAGAATAGAATAGAATCTAAATAGATTCAAATTATCCTACTTTGGACACATGATGTGAAGATCCAGCTCTCTGAAGGAGGTTCTGAGGCTGAAAAAGATGGAAGACTAGGGAAGGGAAGGGAAGGGAAGGGAAGAGAAGTTGCTTCTTTCCTTGATCAGTTTCCATCTGTTGCTTCTTGTCCTACTTTCAGGTGCTTTGGAACAGGGGTCTCCAACTTTGGCAACTTTAAGACTTTAAGCAAAGCTAGCTGAGGAACTCTGGGAGTTGAAGTCCACAAGTCTTAAAGTTGCCAAGTTTGGAACCCCCCACTTTGGAGAATAGGTTGACCCCCTCTTCTTTTTGGCAGCCCTTCAAATATTGGAATGCTTTTCTCAGCACTGTCATATTTCTGAACCGTTCTTAAACAAATGGCCATACGTTGAACTTTGCAAACAGTTATTCCACCCTTGGTGGAATCTATCTCACTTCTCCCCGCTTCCAGTTTTTTTTGGGGGGGGGGCAATGAGAAAGAGGTAATCCCACCTAATATTGGCTTTTGCTCTGCCCACTTCCAGTGTACCATTTTCTGGAGGCAAGTCATTCCAGTGATTCATTGTTATCACTGTCAGGAAATTTCTCCTCAGTAAATTCTTGGTTGGGTTTCACTTTGGTAAGTTTCTATTCCTTTCTTCTTATCCCACCTTCAGGTGCTTTGGAGTAGATGTTCTACCCCACTTCTCTGTGACATCCCCCAAATATTGGAAGATTGCTATCGCATCAGCCCTTGTTCTTCTCTTCATTAGATTGGACATATCCAGGTCCTGCAACCGTTTTTCATACATTTTAGCCAAGGATGGGCTTTAAATTTTTTTTGCAAAGGGCTCTCTGCCCTAATGACTGGCTGGGTGGGTGTGGCTGGGTGGTCATGTGACTGGGTGGTCATGTGACTGGGTATGGCTAGGTGGTCATGTGACTGGGTGGGTGTGGCCAACTCGACGTGGCTTCTTTGCCCTAATTACCTAAAAAAGGATAGATACCAAAAAGTTGTTTATTATTTTGTGCATTTAATACTTAGCTAAAAGACTTGGTGAAACCAGGTTTACTAGCAGTGACTGGGATTTTGGAGTCTTAGTGGAGTTTCTGGTGAGTTATGTGATTCTTATTGTTTGGGAATTAATCCCCTCAGAGGCTAGTGGCTATGTTATCTGATTTTCTCAATGGCTTTCCCTTGCAAGTGCTGAGTGGATTGTTTATCTAGCTTGCCACACTTTTATGAGGTGTGAAATGCTCTTGGCTGAATGCCCAGAAGTTCAATTAAGCCTATTAAGAGCTTTTCCTTGCTGCTTGCCTTTCTGAGGTCATTGGGGGGCTCTCCAAGCCCCACAGAGTCTTAGCTAGGGGATCTCCTAAGCCCCTGTGGGCCCCCAGCAGCTCACCCCCGATTTTAGCTTCTGAACTTCTGATCATCTTGGTCGCTGTTCTCTGCATTCTTTCTAGGCAGGGATGTCGAACTTAAGGCCTGTGGGCTGTGGATCTGGCCCACGGGGTGCTTAGATCTGGCCCATGGGTCCAGTTTGGAAACAGCAAAGGACTGTCCCACGATGCCTCTGCCAGTGAAAACAGAGTCTTAAAGCTGCCAAGGTTGGAGGCCCCTGATCTAAAGGTTGTAAGTGGTTCACACCATTTTAAGAGGCTGGGCAGTTCAATCTTCAGAATGGCTGAATTCCAACTTCAGTCTGGCACCAGCCCGGGGTGGACTAGACCCAATAATCTCTAAATTAGTGTTTTTCAACCTTGGCAACTTTAAAATCCATGGACTTCAATTCCCAGAATTCTCCAGCCAGTCATGATTTTAAAGTTCCCAAGGTTGAAAAACACTGATAACATCCACCTAATAAAAAGATAGTAAGAGCACCGTTTGGTCAATGGTTAAGGCACCAGGCTTGCACCTGGGAGACTGGGAGTTCTAGTCCTGCATTAAGCATGAAAGCCGGTTACGTGACTTTAGGCCAATCACCAGGAGATAGTGAGTTCTAGTCCCACCTCAGGCACGAAAACAGACTGGGTGACTTTGGGCCAATCATCAAGACAAAGTGAGTTCTTGTCCCACCTCAGGCATGAAAACAGACTGGGTGAATTTGGGCCAATCATCAGGAATGGTGAGTTCTAGTCCCACCTTAGGCATGAAAGCCATCTGGGTGATTTTGGGCCAATCACCAGGAGACAGTGAATTTTAGCCCTACCTTAACTTTAGGCATAAAAACTGGGTGACTTTGGGCCAGTAACTCTCTTTCAATCTAATCCACCTCATAGGGTTGTTGTTGTGAGGAAAATAGGGGAGAAAGGAAGGAGCATTAGGTGTGTTTGCCATTTTGAGTTACTTACAAAGTAATAATGATGGGGTAAAACACAGAGAGAGAAAGAGAAGAGGAGAGAGAGAAAGAAGGAGAGGGAGAGAGAATATGTTAAGTAAAACTCTATTGATCATCGGCTTTTATGAGGAAAATACTTTTTAGGTTTTTTGGGGGGGAAGGAAACTTTTTCCTCCCCACAAGAGATTTTGATCCTGTTCCTGACCCTCCCCCCCTTCCCTGAGTTTTCAGGGAGCTCCAAAGGGCCCCCTCAAATGTCCTTTGAAAAGGGAGATTTAGGTTTGTATGTATTTTCTCTTCAGGGAAACCAGTACGTGTGTCTCTGTGACAGAGAGATCAGCTTGTTCCCAGGGACAGCAGTGATCAAATATGCAAGAGTAAAACGGCTTTGAGTCAGGTTCTTAGTTTTGTGTGTGTGTGCGGCCTCCTTGTTCTCAAGGGGTCTTTGAAAATCCAATCAGTGGAGGAAATCCAATCGTCGTCTGCGCCCAAAGCAGCCCTCAAAACTTTTTGGTGACGGGTTCCCGAGAGGGGAAGGCAACTGCAGGCAATGAAAAAATAAAATGAAAACGAAAATCAATGCCGACTCCTTAGCTGCACAGCTAAAGTTTTGTTTTGCATCCAGGTAACAGGTATGTTGTTCTGTGCAACTGGAGGGGAAGGGATGTCACGATCTGATTCGGGTTCATATCAGGGGAGAGAAGTGGAGGAAAACAGGACGGGAAAGGGAACAGCATGTTAGGCATGAAAGCTGATGGGGTGACTTTGGGCCAATCACTAGGAGACTGGGAGTTCTAGACCCACTTTAGGCATGAAAGCTGATTGGGTGATTTTAGGCCAACCATTAGGAGACTGGGAGTTCTAGTC
>BHEV01028847.1:0-20867 GCA_004319985.1 Emydocephalus ijimae | reverse complement strand
CCAGCCTGCTGTGTTTTCTTCCTCCTGTGCTCCCCTTCATGAGCAGCCCACCTTGATGCGGGACAGCAGATACCGCAAAAAGCTAGTTTTGTTAATTTTGGATAAGCCCCCTTCTCCCAATCCTGAGAATTTCTGAGAATTTGCAGAACTTCAGAATTCCCTGATTGCTTAATGGGAGAAAGTGACTCTCTAAACCATCCACATTGAATATATGTTTTGCCCAGTGGTGGGATTCAAATTATTTTACTACTGGTTTTGTGGGCATGGTTTTATGGGTGTGGCAGGGGAAGGATACTGTAAAATCTGCAATCAGAGGTGGCATTTGCCGGTTCTCTGAACTACTCAAAATTTCCACTGCCGGTTCTCTAGAACTGGTCAGAACCTGCTGAATATCACCTCTGGTTTATCCTTTCTGATCAAGTGTTCTGCATTCCCTAAAGTAAAATAGGCTCAAACTACAGGTAGTTTTTGATTCATGACTATTTATTTGAAAACCATTCAAAGTTACAACAGTACTGAAAAAAGTGATATATACATGCACATTTGGGACAACCACGACCTGGATGATTGAGAATCTCCATAGACATTTGACTTATAAATGGTTCTTGCACATACAACAATCACAGTGTCTCTGTGGTCACATGATTGGGATTCAGGGGCTTGGCAACCAGCATGTGGAAGTTGGGTCCTAATTGTGTTTGTAAGTGAAGGACTATCTGTAACATGACTTATCATCTTAATTGTGAATAAAAGTGATTCTGTTGGTCATGAATGAAAAAAAAAATCCAACAAATAGGCATGCATGCGTGTGTGTGTGTGTGTATGTGTGTCTACTTATGTATGCATGTGTATATACACTACCCTGCTGCTTTCAGATACCAATGCTGCTACAACATACAATGTTCAGCAGCAATCAAAATTAATTAAATTACAACTTGTGCGATAAATTAGATTTAATGAGTATTTAGTTTACCACATACAACACTCTAAAACTTGCTGGTCTTCCGTATACTAAACTTTTATGCTCCTGTAAACCCACAAGAATTCTCTTAAATTCTTTATGGTTTTTACCCTCCTTATGCTGATCTATTATTGCAATAATGATTTCCTTTGATTTGATTTGAGTGATCTTTTCTTGATTGGTAATCTGAGTTTATCTTTGGTAATTTGGACGGAAAGGGTTAGTATAAAATGTTCAAATTTTATTATGCATAACAGAAACATTTTGTAAGATGCACATTGTCACCAATTTTTCCCTATAGAATATTTTTTTACTCAAATATTCCTCTAATATCAAAATTTTGTGGTTTTTTTCTTAACAGATACATTTCCTTGTTCATTTGGATTTTGTTACAGGATTACATTCCAATGTGCCAATAAGATACAAAAGGAATCAGCAGCCACTACATTGTACTAACACTGTAGTCTCTTGGCTAATTGTAACATCACCTCACACTAAATAAATAATACAAAAAGAATTGGTTACATAGCTATGAAAAAAAATCAAGTGCAAATAATTTCTCTTCCCTGTTTATTGGAAAATAGCCCCTATAGAAGTCTGCCAGGATGTTTTCTAAGTTCCTCAACAGTTGTCAGAATGAATACTTGTCAGAATGAACAAAAAAACTGTCCATATAAATTCTTATACATAAATCAAGACACCAGTGCTATCAGAATTCATCTATTTTCTAAACAACTTTCCCCAATTGATTGAAGGACTTGATCGACCACAGTTTGATAATCCTTTCTGTAAAGGAAATTACAGTTCAGTTTCTTCATGTGTATTGAGTTGATCCTTGAAATACTCCATCACCTAGAATGACAATAAACAGGCAAAATTTGGCAGTTGCCTACAACATTCTGGAAAAATCTAGAGAAAGTTTTTCCATGGACTTTACTAATATAGCTCAAGCCACTTTCATAACATAGTTTCAATACTTGTAAAATGTAATTTACCATGCATCTTTTCCACCTCTGGTATTTTCTGAGAATAGAATCTCTGAGTTGGTGTATTTTTTTTATAAGAAACAATACAGAAACAAGAGCAACAAAAATCATTAAGAACAGTTGATTATTCAAACAATCAAGATTTTTAATAGCCCACTCATAAGAGTTATAGCAAAGGAAATCCTTTTAAAAAGATTTTTTTTCTTCATTCAGTTCACTATTTGCTACCAAATGAATTGTAGAAAAATTGCCCAAGGGGAAAAAAAAGAAACTTTATCACTACCACTCCCCACTCCTCAAGGGCAAAAATAATTATTTTAGAAAGATCAGCCTTGATATTTTCTGTTTTAATCAGTTCTGTTGAACTATAATTTACTTCATGATTCCCAGAAAGCAAACTAGACCTATGGCAAAATATTTCTTCCTTATTTTCCCAACCTTATTTCAGCCTGCCAATAACTCTAAATACTGTAAAGAAACAGAGTATACATACACAAACACACACACATGGACACACTCTGTTTCTATTTATATATATAAATATAAACACCCTGTTTCCCTGAAAATAAGATTTAACTGGAAATAAGCTTTAGGATGATTTTAGGATGATTTTTTTTTGCTCGTAATATAAGCCCTATCCAAAAAATAAACCACCATTAAGTTTATCAACCAGACGGACACATTTAGACCTGTATTTCCCTAAAAATAAGACCAAACTGGAAAATAAGCTCTAATGTTTCTTTTGAAGCAAAAATTAATATAAGACACTGTCTTATTTTTGGGGAAATACTGTGTGTGTGTGTGTATCTATAAACTCATCAAAAATATTAAGAACTTTGAATGATTGGATTGGATTTTAATCCTTTTCAAGGGTTTGGGGAATGAAATATTGGCAAGGTACTAGTGCCATAAAGTAATATAGATGCAGTACTTCAAATTAATATGGTACACACTGCATGTTTTGCATTTTTTCCCCTGTCACTTCTCCTTCAGTTGCTGGCAGATAATTGTTTTAGAAGTGCTTTCAAAAGAGACTAGAGTAGTTTTATTGCACTTATTTAGAGACAAAATGGTTAAAGCTTATTTTTGAATGCCAATCTTCCATTGTTTGGACAGCTGTCCAGTAGCTTATAGCCTTTCTGTCTACCCAAAGATCAATAAAATTCAAAAGGACAATAACAGGAGGGAACTTCTTCCAGTGGGGCTACTGCTCACATGGAAGTCCTCTCCTTATGATTTGTTTGCATTTTCTTTCACCCTATTTTCTTCCCTACAAATTTGATGAACACTGCTGCCAGCCAAAATACTTTTTGCTGAGCTTTCTCTGAGCATTTTAATAACCCAGTATAATATTTTATAGCAATAATTATTCCAGAAGGAGGATTTCATTTTTGACACTCATGGGAATACAAATCCCATTTATTGGCAGTGGTCCAAATATTATCCTCAAATGTTCAGTATAAATATGGGCAAAATCTATGAATAATTTACCTGATGAGTGGTTTCTGGTCTACTTGTATGAATCTGCCAGGGCTCCAGTTTCTGCATTTCATCCGTGGAACTGTTTCCCTTTTTCAGTCGCTGTTGGAACAAGATGCATTCTTCCTGCCTTTGTGGGATATTGGGCTTGACAATGGTGTATGTGACCTTGTCCTCGTAACTTCTGTCTGCAGAAAGCGAGTGCAAATGATGAGGAAAAAATCATCATAAGCATCCTTGGATTTCTTGGTAAGGAAGTGAGACACAACCCATCTCAACACAGAATTGCTATTTCTGAACACATGAGATGGGCCACATTTGGGTGTCTACAAGCTCCATATAATATTTGGAGAGCAAAAGATGAGGACTTTTGTGAATGAATTTTTATCCCTGGGATTTTTGTTTTTTTGTTTTTGCTTGTGTGTTTGTGTGTGAATGTGCCTATGTATGTTTCCTAATCACTTTCACAATGCTGTAAGGGCGATGTTATAATTTTCAATGTTTTCTAATTAACATGATGGGAAATTGCACTGCTCATTTTCAGCCGTTTCACTAAGGACTATAAAAACAGATGTTTGGAGTCTCCAGATGGCTCTGGAATCTACTGGATATTGTCCAGTAAGCCCTAGTTCTCAGAGGCAAATTATTTTATCCATCTTCTTCAAAATTACTAGTCAATAGAATATTTAGCCATATGCCTCATTATTCACTAATCAGCAGCAAACTACCTTCACTTTGTACATACACGAATTTGTCCCATGCTCAACATCCAGTTGAAATATTAGAATATATTTTAATATTATATATTTAATTGTGTTGATAAATGAACTTGTTCATACTACATATTGCACACTGAATTGTAAAAATATAATATCTAATTGGTGTGTGTGTGTGTGTGAAAGTGAAAGAGAGAGAAAGTGAGGGAGAGGCAGAGAGGAGAGAGGGGGAAAGGGAGAGGGAGTGAGAGTGAGAGAGAGAGAGAAGAAGAGAGAGAGAGGGAGAGAGGGAGAGAGAGAGAATTCTACATCTACCATTGAGTTTCATGGTCATTTCCTTGATTAATTCACTCTCATTAAATTTAATAATCATTGGAGTTCCTGTTAAGAGATAGCACAATGCCATTAGCTAATTATGAAACACAAGTCAGGAAGTTCTGACACATTTCATTAAGGGTGGGCAGCTTGGTTCAGAAAATAAAGGCAGAAAATGCAGCACTATCGTGCTAATATCCTGCAGCAATCAAATAATAAGTCTGTCACACATTTCCAAAGATAATCCTTTGTTCTTTTTCTTTTCTAAGCAAATTATATTTAACCTTATAGGGGAGATAAAATATTGTCTGTAAGTCTTCATGTTGCAAAAATGAGTCACACCAAAATGGTAAAGGTAAGGTAAAGGTAAAGTTTACCCTTTCACATACGTGCTAGTCGTTTCTGGCTCTAGGGGGCAGTGCTCCGCTCCATTACAAAGCTGAAGAGCCAGCGCTGTCCAAAGACGTCTCTGTGATCATGTGGCTGGCATGACTAAATACCAAGGGTGCACAGAACGCTATTACCTCCCCACCAAAGTGGTCCCTATTTTTCTACTTGCATTTTTACATGCTTTCGAACTGCTAGGTTGGCAGAAGCTGGGACAAATAATGGTAGCTCACTCCGTTATGTGGTGCTAGGGATTCCAACTTCCAAACTGTTAATCTTTGTGACTGACAAGCTCAGAGTCTTAGCCACTGAGCCACCATGTCCCTTAATGTAAAATACAGCGATATAAAGAAAAACAAAACTAGGACAACAGGAAAGGAAAAGAGGAACAGGAAAAAATGTAGGATAAATGGGAAAAGAAAAAGAAAAGCATCATCTTCTGACTCCTTTTGGTGCAATAAGGTAATAACATACAATCCCAACTTTTTTACTTTTACATAAGCATATATACTAGCCATTTCTATAACAACAAACCTATCTAGTCAGCAAAAATCAAAGTTTCATTTTCCCCCCACCTCAAGCACAAAATCCAAAAGCAGTTTTCAAGTAGAAATAAAATTAATGATATTCTTTTCTTTAATCAAAGCAGTCAATTTAGTAATTTCTGTGAAGTCCATCAACTTTTGCAGGCATTTGTCCATTATGGGAATCAAAGTATCCTTCCATTTTTGCACATAAAGTCTGCTTGCTGCATCCATAGGCCATTGCTGAGACAGCTTAAAATTGTCTTTAGTTGTAATTTGAAAGAAACGTTTCCCTCTTCTTCTGACACAATTTTGGCTATGGACATGATCAACTACATTTTACTGATGATGTGGTTAAGATTTGCCAGGTATTACATTGGCTTCTTATATATACTCACCAAGGACTCTTTTGAATAAATGCTAGGCTACATCTGTACTTTAAAGTAGAGGACTTGCGCATTCTTCAGAAAATTCTGGGTCAATGCTCCCCAAAATACCAACTTAAACTGGAAAAGAGGGCTATATTGTGCATTATTGGTTCTCTTACTGAAGAATATACTATATTTGACTTAAGCATAGTTTATAAAATAACCTGCTTTAATGTACTACCAATCAATGATTTTTTTTCACCTTCAACTGCAACAATACAAGAGCACACAATCAGAAAGTATGACTTCAGCAACAGAGTGGTCAATGCTTGGAACACACTACCTGACTTTGTTGTCACATCCCCAAACCCACACTCCTTTTCCCTCAAACTAACCACTATTGACTTCATCCACTTCCTAAGAGGTATGTAATTGTATAAGCACACAATGATGTCTACCGTCCCTGTCCTATTGTCCCCAATTATTCATACCCATTTCCTGTATTTATACTTATGTTTATTATCATGTAAGCTATTGACAAATAAATAAATATGTGGACATTTATCCCACTTGCTGATGGAAAGGAAAAGGAATACTAACTACCAGGAGGCAATAATGTCCAGTTTTATCCTTACTGGGAGTCACCAAAATGTATATTACCATGTCTCATTCCATGAGCTTCTCATGGACCATTGTGCTTCACACGACTAGATCCAGGGCATGAGGTTTAAGGCAAGAGCATCCAAACTTTAAGCCTGCCTGACTTCAACTCCCAGAATTCCCCAGCCAGATTTAAAGTTGTCAAGGTTGAAGACTGCTGTTTAAGGGATATCCTTTAAGACTACTGTTTAAGGGATATCCATGTCCTGCTGCTCAGTGGTATTGAAGGAAGAGGTGCATAGAATCAGAATGATATATACGATCCATCTTCCCTTAAGCACATAAAAATGCTACATTATGTTATGTAATCTGTATATGATACTTTACAGTACATCATATCAACCTTGAGCCTTGGAGGGAGGAAGAAAATGTCCCCTAAAGCTAATTCCCAGGGTATAGTTATCTAAAGGGCAATGGTCCATGAATTAAATATCTCTGTATGAAAATAATTTATATAGCCCCCCTGTTCAAGAGACATCAAGCCATACAGATTATTTTTTTTATAGATAAAGGCCTGTGAACCATTTGCCCTTAGATCTAGATTTTAAGATCTAACTGCAATACCAGAGATATCTTTTGTTGTTTAACAAACCAACCAATGCCCTGAGTCTAATGATCTCTGATGAAATCACTCTGTGTTCCAATCCAATGGTAAAATCCAGTTCAAAACATGAAGTTATTGGCAGTAAAAAGACAAGTAAGAGATAAGCTTCTATGGGTCAAATAAAGCTGACACTAGAGTGCTTAAATTGTAGATACAAAGTGAATTCTTGATTCTACAATTAGGAAGAAGACCTCACATATCAAATCACAATTAAGCTGTGCAATTTCAGATAGTTTATCCATCATGGTTTCAAATATAAGAAGTTGGAATTATCAAACTGTTGATAAGAATTTCTTAAACTTATTAAAATTACATGACATATTGTGTCTGCAAGAAACCAGAAAGCCAGATGGATGTAACTTAGATCAGAAGATCAAGGGTTATTACAACATAGAAACCACATTCTATGGAATACTCTTTTAGGCTATTTTGTTAGCAGAAAGAGGAACCTGGAGGCATCTAAAAAAAATGGACTACTGTCTCCCCAGCCCATTATGAGACTTATGATAATAAATGAGCTTACCCTACTGACTCTAAATGTCTATAAGCCTTCTAGAAGTGCCAAATTTCAAAATTATTACTGGTGGATTATCCAGGGAAATACAATAGATATATTAGAAGATGAATTTTAGCAGATATTTTTAGCAGATATTATTATATTAATATTTAATATAATATATAAAAGAACAAAATGGTTACAATTATCTTCCTTTTTAACCAGATAGATTCTATAGTAAACCCAGCAGAATATTAATTTTTGAATTTACTTTGTTAGGGATAACAAACTTTATATATGGAACTATCAACTCCTGAATGGTTCCTATCCCAGGGATTTCTCCAAGCAATTACACCCACTTATAAAATAGTAAAGAAGTATCATCCATTATGTACATATCCTCTCTGCCAGGAGAGGAAAATTTTAGGAGGTGGGGGTGATTTTAAGAATTTGGAGTAATCCACAAGCTATCGTTTTCCAACATTAGGCTAGGAGCCAGTAAGAAGTTGAAAGTTTACAATGAGAAAACCATTGCAATTTTACTTTCAAGTCATCTGGACACCTACTAAATGCCAGTAAAGAAGGTTTTCTGGGTTTTGTTGCTTCCATCTAGTAATCTCTTTGGTTGGTATGCACTGAAATTGTCATCCACTAGATAATGATGATGATGCTAACAGCTTACATCCTGTGATGATATTGTTAATATTATTAAAAAACACCTGCCTATCACAGATTCTTGGTAGGTACCATATTTTTCAGAGTATAAGATGCATTTTTTCCACCCCAAAAGTAGGTGGAAATGTCCGTGCATCTTATACACTGGATGTTGCCAAAGCCCTGCATACCTGCTGGCCTCCGCCCTTTGGCCTCTGCCTCCCAGCAATTTGCCTCCATGCAGCAAACAGCAAAGAGCCTGTTTCAGTTTCAGTTTCAGCACAGCCTGATTAGCACCAGCAGCTTATTGTTAGTTGGATCAGCCTCCCAACGACCAGCTGTTTCAGGCTGCAGGGATTGCCATTGCCTATTGTCGCCTCCATACTCCCCATTTTTGGCCTCCTGCATCCCATTTTCAGCCTCTGTGTGCCCCATTTTCTGCCCGTTCCGATCCCCACCGCCCAGAACAGGCTGAAAATGGGGCAAACAGAGGCCAAAAACAAAATGCAGATGCCAAAAACGGAGCCCGTGGAGGCAGCAATAGGCTATGGTAATCCTTGCAGCCTGAAACAGCTGATCATTGGAAGGCAGATTCGACTGACAATCAACTGCTTGTGCACAGCAAGCTGTGCTGAAACTGAAACTGAAACAGTCCGTTTCAATTTGCTAGAAAATTGCTAGGAGACAGAGGCAGATTTGTGTGTCATATTCCAAAAAATATGGAAAATAAAAATGCCAAATCCAGTCTAAACATCTGGTTGACTGTATGACCAACCATAATGATAATTTTTATGCCACCTGATTCCCAGCATATAAACTTATTTTGCCTCCAGTCTTCTATTCCTTCCATATCCCCTCTAAGCAAGTGCAGCAGCTGGTTACTAACTTTGACTTTTAGCTAGAAGGATTGACTGGAGAGTTCTGTGTCTGCAGACCTCAAAATGGCTATCCTGCCGGCCTCGTCTATATTTATATCCCAGGACTGTGCAATAATTTGCATTGGTGAAACCAATGAATAATGAATAATTGTGTAGATAGTTGTGCTATTAATTGTTGCATGCTATATTCCCTTCTTATCCAACCTGGTTCTTTCCAGATGTGCTGGGACTGCAAATTCCCACAGTTCTCATCCAGCATATACATTAATCATATTGGCTTTGAATTCTGTCAAGTTGCAGTTCTAATACAATGCTGATTGTCCACAATAAGAGAAATGAATCCTGCATTGCTACTAAGCTGTATTCATATTACTTTAAAAAACGGCAAAATTTTAAAAAGTATTTAATTCTGTACCTAGTTTCCGGATGGCATTCAACAGCTTCTCATTACCAGCATGAGTCCTAGTCACCTTTTGCTGAAAGACTGTAACAAAACAGCAAATTAAGAAGTTACTGGCAGCAGCAGGAAAACAAAAAAACTGATTATCCATCACAGTTCTAGTGTCTTGATAGAACACCTAAGACTTTTAAAAACAGAATATAAGAAGAAATCCCATTGTGCAGACTGGTTTTATTTTTTTACAACTTTCTACAACTTTGTTTGGTTGAATTCCTTTTACACAACAGGCAGGCAGTAGTGGGAGCCTACCTTAGTCACTACCGGTGCGGTGGGTGATCGTCTGTGCATGCGAATATGTCCCTAACGTGTGTGCCCCTAACAAGCCAATCACCTGAGAGGATGAAGAAACGAAAAGCTAGGAGTGATCCTCCCACCCTCCTATCCATTTTTCAGTCTTTTATCCTCTCAGCTTCTTTTTCCTCCTCTCAGCTGATCGGAGACTTTTTTAAAATTACCGGTTGGGCAGAACCAGTAGTGGTTTTTACTACCGGTTTGGCCAAACCAGGCTGAAATGGTAGCATGCCACCACTGACAACAGGGCTTTGGTTTCTACCTCTTCCATGTAGACATTGGCCACAATGAGGGACACAGATGAACCCATGGTGCAGCTGTGTTTTTGTCTGTGGAAACCTCTCTTGTATTTAAAATAAGTAGTGGTCAGGCAGAGGTCTAGCATGACACATACGTGGTCTTGGCAGAAGCTGATTCTGTCACCTAAGCTGCTGTCTTGTAGCACTCATTTGTTTACTAGTGTGACAGCCTCAGTTATTGGCATACTGGTGAAGAGGGAAGTCACATCATAGGAAACCATGGTGTCATCTGAGTCAGTTTAATTTCCAAAGCTTGTTGGTGAAGTCCTGTGAATTGTTGATGTGATGGGTGGTGTTGCCAACTAGAAAAGCTAATAAGGTACAAACGACCAGCTGTCTTCAAGGAGTATAAATCCTTTCATTCTCCACAGAACCGGTTGTTAAAAAATTTGAATCCCACCCCTGTTGTCAGGGAATTAGTTGAGAAAGCATATTATTTACCTTTGCATTGTAAAAGGTTGTTGTGTATTGGCCCAGGCATATCATACTTGGAAGCTAAAGTTAGTATCATTTAACTACAGACAGGTGCAAATTTGCTTACAGCTTAGCTATAACTTTTCAGAGCTGTTTCAAGCCTGAGGAAGATGCTTCAGGGTCTGTTCTGGGTGACTCATTGGCATCCTGGATATAGTTGATAGTGTGAAAAATCTACCATCTGAAGTTCATGCTTATAGTTATAAGTCTGTTCCAGCCCATTTTCCAATAGGCATGCGATCTACAATTCAAATATATATATACATATATATATATACACACACATACATACACACACACACACACACACACACACACACACACATATATATATATATATATATATATATATACTGACTTCCTCAGAAATTGACTTGATGTGATCACTCAAAATAAAGCTTATGTCCAGGTTATTATACAGAATAACAGAACAATAGAGTTAGAAGGGACATTGGAGGTCCTCTAGTCCACCCCCCTGCTCAGGCAGGAAATCCTGTAACCTTTCAGACCAATGGTTGTCCAAACTCTTCTTCAAAAAGTTTTAAAAGTTTAGTTTCAAAGTCATGGTATTTGTAGGTCAAATTTTCATGTCTGCTATGGTGACCAAGAACCTTTCCCAATTTTTAGATCTACTTATACTTAAATTCTTCTGTTGAATTTAATATTTTGTGGAGCTGATAATCTAAACTAAAGGAATTACTGGTATATAGGTAGGTCATGTGACTGGCTGGGCATGACCAACTCAACATCACTCACATCGAGGCACGCATCTCCTCGCCTGGCCTCTCATGATTGTGGGGATGCTGCAACAGTCGTAAGTGTGAAAAATGGACATAAGTCACTTTTTTCAGTGCCATTGCAACTTTGAATGGTCACTCTACACAAGCAAAGTATCAGCAAAGGAGGAAGAAAAACTCCAGAGAAGTTCCAGACAGGAAGTCTAGTCCTGCCAAGAATGTAATAAGAATTAATGGAGAGGCAGTTTCTGTAAGCAACACCAGAATGTTTCCTTCCTGCCTTCCTTACAGGATTAGGCCAGTAATTTCTTCTAACAACCGGTTCTCCGAACTGCTCAGAATGTTAACAACCGGTTCTAGCAAATAGGTGCAAACTGATAGAATTCCACCCCTGCCTGACACCATAAAATTGGACCCAATGTTATAATAGTTTAATGAACAATAGAAATAAAAAACACCACATCTTAAGAATGGAAAGGGGATAGATCAGGGGTGTCAAACTCAAGGCCCATGGGCCAGATCTGGCCTGTGAGAAGGTTAGATCTGGCCTGTGAGGTCGGCCTGGAAAACCCTAGCCCTGGCCCGGCTGGACGCTCACCCTGCCACTCATCTCTGTTGTCATCTTTGCTTCCTTCAACCTACATATGAACAGTAGTTTCCTTGCTAAAACAGAAAATGGTGGCATCACAGATTATCTATAGGTGTTTATCAGTGGTGGGATTCAAATTTTTTTTATTACCGATTCTGTGGGCATGGTTTGGTGGACATGGCAGGGGAAGGATATTGTAAAACCCCCTTTCTCTCCCCATTCCTGGGGGAAGGTTGCTGCAAATCCCACTCCCCCCCCACTAACCTGCTTTCCAGCTCTGTTCTCCTGTGCAGGGCAACAAAAGAAGACCCAGTCAATCAGCTGGGACTCAGGAGGCAGAGAATAGATGGGGTGGAGCCAGTCAGAGGTGGGATTTGCTGGTTCTCTGAACTACTCAAAATTTCTGCTACCGGTTCTCCAGAACTGGTCAGAACCTGCTGAACCTCTGGTGTTTATGCTCCAAGCAAACTTTTTTCTTTTTCTCCAAAGAATTTTAGATTTTTAAGTAAGTTGGGAATCCTCAGCATTTTATTCTCACTGAGAAATCATGATAGATAAATGGACATAATTATCCTCAAAATAAAGCTACATATAAATAAAGCTAACAGTAAATAAAAGCTTAATCGAGGAATTATCAAAACCCATTCCCACTAACACTGACAGGGCAACCACTAGTATATAAAATGAGAGCAAACCCCAATCCTTACTTGTATTGATGATGTTATCTAATTTGGTAATGAAACATCTGAAAGAAAATAACCAAGCTCAGAAAGCACTAAGTAATCCACTTACTGTATAAATTAGCATGTGTTAATGGTTTTTCCATTCTAACTGGTTCATGGGTTGGTTTGCCAGTAAAGTCTATGTACTTTGCATTTGTTCTAATATGTGTGATTCTCACTGTTGGCAAATTTCTTTAGCCCAGAATTTAGAAAAACCTCATTCTCACTTGACTTGACCCAAAGTTTGTTTCTACTATTTCTTACTATAAGCTTCACAATGTAGAGAACTGTGATTCCCCTCTTCCATGTAAAGTATGGAGAGGGAAGGTGATACTATCCAGAAGTTTGGAACTGCAATTCCCATTTTTCATTGCCATTGGTTACTTCAGCACAAATTACGAAGAGACGAATTTCAAATATCTGGAGAGCACTAATTTGCCTACATGTAAATTTTGCTAGATGTGTGTCCTTCTTTATATCTCTGGAACTGGACTTGATTTCTGTGCTCGGTAATAGGCAGGTTTTCTGCATAACCCATATGACTTCCATTTTGTCTGCAAGAACATCTGGCTGTCTTTTGCGTCTGTGAGGTGCTTCCATAAGCAAGTTGCTGAATGTGGGCTGAGGTGTTTGGAAAGTCAAGGTTTATTACTGTGCTGAAGTCTGACAGATGGTCAGAAATAAATAAGTGGACATTTATTTCCAGCAAAAGTTCATCAAACCATTTGAACACTGAATGACAATGAATGTTACCTTGAGCTATGTAAGAAGTGCTCTCCTCTCTCACAGCAGCAGACAACGGACGTGGGGCAGGTGCTGGTGGCCGATGCATAATAAAGGATCCACCATCTTTCCTTTGCTTTTGAAACTCATTCTCCATAATGGCATCATACACACCATCATTTACTACAGCAGAGGTGTAGGGATCTTCCTCATCTATTTCATCAAAATAATCATTTATCTTCGGCTCTCCTTCTGTCCCCTTCTTTTCCACTTGGCCTTCCACTCTTTTCAAGGCTGAAATGAAAAGAATGACACAAATGTCATCAAGCACAACTCTGAAGGAAAGTTTTGACAAAAGTCTACTAATGTGGACCTTTGTAATGACATGTAACCTTCGTTTATTGACTAATTTGTTTAGTGAAGTTTGCAGTTAAAACAACTGTTATGAACTAATAAAACGCTTAAATAAAGTTTTATCAAACCTTTAGAAAAAGCAGGATTCTAATCCTGTGCTTCTGATTGGCCGATAATAGCGATATCGGATTGGTCCGTTCAGGAGAATCTGATTGGCTGTTAACGAGCCACTCTCATTGGTTCAGGGTTTAACACTCCATGTTTCTCATTGGTTACTAGATGAGCAGCCTGCCCTATAAAAGGGCTGCTGCTGCCCTAGGGTTTTGCTCCATTCAGAATGATTAATAAAGAGTTGAAGTTCACTGTTCACTGCCTCGTCTCCGTTCCTTGCGCCCATGCGCAGAACTTAACACTGGCAACGATGGTGGGATGCGGAGACGTCAGAGCTGACTGAACACTACAGAGCACCAAACAGAGCACGTGGCTGAAGGCACATCGACAGCGGAAACCATATCCGGCAGCACCATACCACCCGCTCCATTTGACCCGGCACAAGAAGACTGGGACTCGTACATGGACCGGTTCCAGATGTTTCTGGAGACCAACAACTTGAAGGATGCCACTACGGGAAAAAAGCGAGCAGTATTCCTGACCCACTGAGGACCTGCCATTTTTAAGATGGCCAAGGCACTGGCGAAACCGGCTGAGATGAAAACCATGGGACGGCCTCGAGCCCCTCCTATGGGCCCACTATGCACCTACCGTACCAACGCTTGTCCGAAGACATGAATTTTACCAGAGAGACCAGCGGAAAGGAGAGAGCGTTGCAGATTTCATCGCGGATCTCCGGAACCTGGGAGGCCTCTGTGGGTTCACTGACCTCGAAGAAGCTCTGAGAGACCGAATAATTCTGGGATTAGATGCACCACATGTGCAGAGTAAGCTGATGGCGCAAGGTGACATCAGCCTTGCAGATGCCATCGCTGATGCTACTGCAGCAGAAGCAACCAGGAAGTCGGCTGCCCGAATGCGCTGCACCAACACACCGCTCCGCCAACTCGCCAGCGAAACCTCACCTTGCCTAGAGAGACACACAACGGCAACCCACCACGAGGACCTCGAATCGTCATCAGAAAGTGATGAGGAGGAGGTCAACCGGCTCCGGTCTGAACGTGACCAACGCCACCAGCGGAATCAAAGACTACAGCACCAATGCGCAGGTTGTGGGGCAAACCACCCGCGATCAGACTGCAAATTCCTCGATGCACTCTGCCACTTTTGTGGGAAAAGAGGCCACATCGGAAAGGTCTGTAGAAGCAAGCAAGGATCCAGCCCACTTCAGAGGGGAACCAACTACCGCCAACCCACAGGGAATCATCCTGTGAGTCAGGAACATTTGAACCACCAATGGAACAACACTCCTACAGAAATAAACCACTGGCCAATTCAACGAAATGAGAAGAGGCACACCAAACTATTACAATTAGTCACGCCTCATCTCTAGATGCAAAGAAGATCCGAGTGAAGGTCGCCATCGAAAACCAGCCCTGCGTGATGGAAGTTGATTCAGGATCGTCCCTCTCGATGGTTTCCTGGAAGACCCTTAAACAATTAATCCCTGCCGTCCGGCGGCAAGACCTCAGAACCCAAAGAATCATACTCAAGGATTATCAAGGGAACCGAATTCCAGTCGTTGGATCCAGTCTAGTCCAGGTCTCATTCAAAAATCGTACTGCATCTTTACCATTGACCGTTGTCGACCATGATTGGCCTTGCTTGTTAGGCCTTCAATGATTCGCCCCACTCAGGATTGAGGTAGCCGGCATTCACCAAACCAGAAGCGACGACTGGGAGGAGGCCCTTGTCCAGGAATTCCAGGACGTCTTCGCAGACAAACTAGGCGAGTACAAGGGGACCCCAATATCATTTAACCTTAACCCTGAAGTAGCCCCCATCTGCCTTAAGCCTCGTCGGGTACCTTTTGCCCTTAAACTAAAGATTGACGAGCAGCTTGATAAATTAATAGCCGGGTGTTTTAGAACCAACAGACCACGCTCGTTGGGAAACCCCAATCGTAACACCCATCAAACCGGATGGATCGTTAAGGATTTGTGGGGACTACCGGGCCACCCTGAATCACACCCTTCAACAGAACGTTTACCCGGCGCCGGTGGCACAACACCTTCTCCATTCCCTGGGGGGCGGAAAAGTCTTCGCTAAATTGGATTTAGCACAGGCGTACCAACAACTGCCTGCAGATAAAAAACAGCGGAGGCACAAACGATCGTTACGCACCGAGGCGCCTTGAAGTGCAACCGACTCCAATTCAGAGTTAGCGTAGCCCCAGGGATTTTTCAAAGTTTGATGGAGAGACTCTTGCAAGGGATCAAAGGGGTCGTACCATACTTTGATGACATTTTAATTGCTGCCCCGAATAGAGAAATACTAGAAAAGTGTTAAACTGGTTCTTCAGAAATTTAAAGACTCCGGCCTTCAGGTTAAAAAAAATAAATGTCAACTGTGTACAGATAAAGTAGAGTTCCTGGGGTACCTAATCAATAAACAAGGCATTCACCCCACCAAAAGCAATCAAAAATGCCCCAAGACCAAGAAATAAGACTGATCTCCAAGCTTTTCTGGGGCTCATTAATTTTTACAACATCTTCATGCCCCACAAAGTGACTGTAGCTGAGCCCCTACATAGACTTCTCAACAAGAAAGCAACCTGGGTCTGGGGGCACCGAGAGGAGCACGCGTTCCGACAAGTGAAAAACTTATTAACCTCAGATGCTGTTTTAATGCAGTATAACGAGACTTTGCCTTTAACAATTACATGTGACGAGTCACCGTTTGGAGTAGGAGCCATTTTGAGCCATGTGTTACCAAATGGTAGTGAGGCCCCTATTGCCTATTTTTCAAGGACCCTATCAAAGGCTGAACGTAACTATAGTCAAATTGATAAAGAGGCTCTTGCTGTTGCATCTGCTGTGAAACGGTTTCATGAATATGTATATGGACGAGTTTTTACTATTGTTACCGACCACAAACCTTTGCTGGGGATTATAGCCGGAGACAAGCCAACCCCCTATATATTATCACCTAGAATGACTCGCCGGTCGGAGTTTTTGGCTGCGTACAACTATAGACTGCAACACCGCCCGGGGAAAGCAATTACCCACACTGATNATTCCCCACGCTGATGCACTGAGCCGTGCACCACTTCCGGAAACTGTCGACGACCCAGCTCCAACCCTTATGACACTCCAGATTGAAATGCTACATTCACCACCGCTAACAGCCAGAGACATTGCAATCGAAACAAAATGAGATCCTGTCTTAGCGCGAGTTCTTCGCTGGGTCGAACAGGGTTGGCCAGTAGAACAAACCCCTGACGACTTCACCCCCTTCAGGAACCGGCAAACAGAACTTTTTTCGCAAAAAGGCTGCATCCTATGGGGGGATAGAGTCGTCGTCCCAGAGCGATTACAACGAGCAGTATTAAAAACACTGCATGACGGTCACCCCGGCATCGTGCGTATGAAAGTGCTCGCACGAAGCTACGCGTGGTGGCCGGGCATCGACAAACAGATCAAAACCTGGGTAAAGACTTGTTTAAAGTGCCAAGAAGTCAGCAGTGCCCCACCTACAGCAACTCCAATAGAATGGGAAACACCCCAGGGACCGTGGTCCCGCATCCACGTTTACTTTGCGGGACCTACTAAGGGATATACGTTCCTATTAACAGTGGATGCCTATTCCAACTGGCTCGAGATCCATGAAATAAAGAGTACTACAACCGAGTCCGTCATCCGGAAATTGAACAGACTATTCACGATGCATGGGCTGCCAGACATTCTGGTCTCCGACAACGGACCCCAGTTTACCGCTCTACCCTTTGAACAATACTTAGCGGACCGGGGCATCCGCCATGCGCTAACTTCACCAGCACACCCTGCGGCTAACGGTAGGGCCGAGCGCATGGAACAATTTGTTAAAAAAACTCTCCATAAAATGGACTATGGGGACATTGAAGATAAAATAAACAGAATACTCCTGCTCCAACACATCACTCCGCACAGAGTCACCAACAAGACTCCAGCTGAACTATTGATGGGACGCAAGCTCCGTTCCCACCTCAACCGGCTTCACCCGTCTTACGAGCCAGAGAAACCCTGTGGATCTAGTGGAAAATGCCACGAGTTCAAGATAGACGACTTAGTTTTCACCAGAAACCTTTCCGGCAAACTGTTGTGGGTCGAGGCAACCGTAATTCAAGCCACCGGACCCAGGTCGTACCGTGTGAAAACCTGCGATGGAAAAATATGGAAACGCCATATAGATCAGCTTCACTCTAGGCTACAACCCAGTTTCCGCGACTCCGGTGACTCCCAAACTGAGGGGAGAGGGGATGTCGAAGAAACCGAATTCGAGATGGTGGAAAGCAGGAGCGAAGGAAGTCAGCAATCGGGTGCGATAAATGAAGAAGAATCAGGGAGGGGAGTGTCCTCGCCACAGAGGAATACCTCAACAGAAGAAAGCCCACAAAGATCGGAGGACAACAACGAGAACATTAGCAGCACCGAGTCGTCCAATGAGGATGCGGAACCACCGGTACCTAATATGCCCAAAAATGTCCTGCCGAAACCGGATTACAGGCAGAAACCAGTGGGACAGCGCAAATCTAATAGACAGTCAAAACAACCTTCATACCTCAGGGATTACATCACCGCACCCCTTAAACTGAACCTGAGGGGAAGGGGTGTTATGAACTAATAAAACGCTTAAATAAAGTTTTATCAAACCTTTAGAAAAAGCAGGGTTCTAATCCTGCGCTTCTGATTCGCCGATAATAGCGATATCGGATTGGTCCGTTCAGGAGAATCTGATTGGCTGTTAACGAGCCACTCTCATTGGTTCAAGGGCTTAACACTCCATGTTTCTCATTGGTTACTAGATCAGCAGCCTGCCCTATGAAAGGGCTGCTGCTGCCCTAGGGTTTTGCTCTGTTCAGAATGATTAATAAAGAGTTGAAGTTCACTGTTCACTGCCTCGTCTCCGTTCCTTGCGCCCATGCGCAGAACTTAACAACAACAATGAAAATATAACTTTGACCAAATCCTCACATTTACAAACTTCACAGGTCTATAAAGCAAAGGAAAGCTGACATTAAAATCATAATCTTAGTCATGGTTTCATTGAACAAGACTTTGCCTAAAAAATGAGTTGTTAATCCTAACAGCTGAATAAAAATGATTGGCATACATGCATTTCATGTCTGTCTGTCTGTCTGTCTTATCAATCTATCATTTATCTATCTTCCACTTACCTACATATTATCTATCTATCTATCTATCTATCTATCTATCTATCTATCTATCTATCTATCTATCTATCTCTATCTATCATCCATCCATCCATCCATCCATCCATCCATCCATCCATCCATCCATCCATCCATCCATCCATCCATCCATCCATCCATCCATCTATCTATCTATCTATCTATCTATCTATCTATCTATCTATCTATCTATCTATCTATCTATTTATTGCAAGGGATGAATCCAGTTGATATTTCAGCTATTTTGCTGAGCGTTTTGCAAATTGCTCTCCCAAAAAGGAGAAAGACAACTAATTACAGATACTTTCCCAAAGATGAAACTACCCTGATGTTTCATGGAAACACTGTATAATTAGACTGATTTATTCAGAAGGAGTTCAGAGGGATTTGCTTTCATTTTGGGCATGTAACTGCTTCAAGTTGTTGCATGACACCACAAATTTGTTCAAGCACAATGCAGACATGTGCAAATCTGGTATTAAGGCAAGCCATGGCAGATTCTTTCCAATAGCCTTTTAAATCCATTTTCCATCTGTGCAGATAAATTTATAGAAATAGGATTCTTTTAAGTTTCTGAGAGGAAACCATATTTGGTCTAGAGCAAAGCTGTCAAAATCCCAACTGTGGGCCGGATGCACCATGTGCTGGTCATGCCCACACCCGGTTTAGTGAAGGGAAAAAAAAAATCCCAATATGTCACATGACACCACCGTGACGATGTGGGTTTGACACCCCTGGTCTAGAGAGACCAAAGGAAGTTAGTTTGGTCTAGTAGTTAAGGCACCAGCCTTGAAAACAGGAGTCCATGAGTTCAAATCCTGTCTTAGCCATTGAAAGCTGACTGGGTCACTTTAGGCCAATCATTCTCTCTTAGACCAATCCATTTCACAGGGTTGTGAAAAATGTTTGTTTAATGATCGTGGCTGCAAAAAATGGGCCACAAAATTGGGCATGATTACAGGGTGACCCATTTAATGTCTATCATGTCATGCTTGTCCTCGACACCTCTTCAGTTCTCAGTATCACTATATATTGTGCATCAGTGCAATTCTTATTAATATTTGAATGAATTCCTATACAGTAAATACAACAGCTAGCTGTTTCCTATTCCAATGTAAGAGCATTCCCTTCAGGATCCTATAGAGCAGGGGTGTCAAACTCGATTTCATTGAGGGCCGCATCAGGGTTGTGTTTGACTTTGGGGGGCCAGGGTGGGTATAGCCAGCGTGGGCATGGCTAGCTTGACATCACTTGTGTCGGGGGTGCCTGTGGTGGCCTGAGCACACTGACAGCAAAAACAGGCTTCAGAGCTCAGTTTTAGGCTGCGAAGGCCTTCTGTAACCCTCTGCCAGTAAAAATGAGGCCTTCTCAAGCTCTGTTTTTGCTGGCAGAGGCATTGCGGGCAGGTCCTTTGCTGTTTCCAGGATGGCTCCGCAGGCCAGTTCTAAGCACCCTGCAGGCCAGATCTGGGCCCTGGGCCTTGAGTTTGACACCCCTGCTGTAGGGATATCAATAAGTGTAATGGGGATAGGGCCATCAATGGTACTGAGGTTTGTAAGGGACGTGCATAAGTGCACAATTGTGCCTACCATCTATTGTGTATACAATAAAGTTAATAAAGTGTGAGCTTGAAGTAAAGTGCAGGGTTCTGGCCCTGTACTTCTGATTGGCTATTAGGCGGCCAGACTGGATTGGCCAGTTCTAATGAATCCGATTGGCCCTTAACTAAGAGTTTCTATTGGTTGAAAGAGCTAGCATTCCTAGCTCTTTATTGGTTAAAACGTACAAGGGATGCCTATATAAGGCAGAGTTCACTGTTGTTAAATAGAGAAGTCACTATGTAAATAAA